>ML782386.1:306380-351285 GCA_009831015.1 Picea engelmannii | reverse complement strand
CTCCAAAGGCTGAATAAGAAATGAAGATCAATACAAGAAGATCTGAATGCCAAACTCTCCAGCTGAAGAATGCCACGCTCCAATAGAAGGTTGAAACCCTCAATAACTTGGCCCTGCTGCCAAAAGTGTCCAATCACCCTAATGAATATGCCAACTGATAGATCGAGTGATGGTAAGAATAACCTAGGTGACCGAATCTCCAAGATCCCTCTCAATCTCTGTAGATCTGAAATCCCCCACTGAATGGTCCACCCCACTAAATGACTGAAACCCTAGATAATTCGTCCCTACTGAAGGAGGCCTCCAAATGCTCTGAAACTCTCCAAAAATATAGATCGGGACACTGCAAGTCACTAGGTAAAGTCTCAGGGTCAGATATGAACTGTAACCCCTCCAAACGGACTAGATCTGGATCTCAAAAATGCCCTCCTTCTCTTCAATTCGCCCCACTGCTCAAGAAATAATCTAAGCCATAAAATTGTCTCAGAAAGCACTAGATCCGATGTCCAAGGCCCTGAAATGAAAACCCAAGTGATAGAATCCTCAACAGCCCTGCCAATCTCCTACAACAAATCTCTCTCCAAAGATGGTGCGCCCCTCTTGCTAGAATCCCTCAACTGGTGCACCCTCTCTCTATCTGCACATGAAACTAATGTAGAATCCTCCTGCAAATGAGTAGATATGGAACTAGAATGTTGTGGGAGAGTATTGAATCTCCGATACCAAGCTTGGGACAATATAGGTGGAATCTTTCACCACCGAATCTTCCTCTAGGGTTTGTTATGTCAAAACCCTCAGAACCCCCAATATTGCGCTCACTAGCTAGAAGCCATATATCAAAATAAGATCATGCATGAATGAATATACTTTTGGCTCACATTGTCCCTCCAAAGTGACTTTCATTTTATTAATATTTAATTAATTAATTAAATCACTTTAATTAATTAATTAACCTTTTTACCTTTGAGAAGCTCCTTATCTCTCTTTTTGGCTTCCCTGGCCACTCAAAGTCACTTCTAGCCATCCCATCCTGTAGTGTTTCTCCTCGCGATTCCAATGAGCTATTACACTGAGAAGTTCCTCCAAGTAATGTGCCCAAAATGACCTCTTCAGTGAATACCATTGACTTATGGCTCAAAATAGTCAAAATCATGGAAATCGTCGGAATGCAACGAAACGAAAGCCAACCTATGTGGAATGGCTCATAATGATGGAATATGATCATCAATGTAAGATGGACCCAACAATTCCTCTCAAATACCCCTGTACTCACTATAACCTCCATCTGGCTACTCTAGTCATCATAACCCTCTGCACTATGATGATGTCCCAAAGTGGGGACATCACAGTCACCCCCGAGCCAGGGTTATGAATCCACAAGAACATGTCCTAGGATAAATATAAAACACACATCAGCTGGATAATATTCTCTTAGGTTTTCCCAACCACACAACAATCCTAATTTCCATTTCTCTTTCCCTTTCGGCCTACACAACCCAAAGAAATGAACCCCTTTCTCTGGCATGTAGTCCCCCAGTATTCTCCATTTCTCTCCAGGGATCCAATTCTACTAGTTAGGAAATATCCATTTTTGAAACTCAAAGGATTCTCAACTATGACAGTTTTTTCATAACTACCATAAATCTCATGCCCATAAGCATCCATTCCAACCTGGAATGATCAATAATTCCTCACAAAATATCTCTGCTCCTCCATCCATTCATTTCCATGATCCAAGAAAGATCACACAAATTATTAAGAGTGAAATGAGGAATTCTCAAAATGAAATGATTAACCCGGAAAAAAGAAAAACCCCCAAACACCCCACATGCATGGTTTATATAATTAAAATATCCAATAACCACATGGCCTCCCCAATAATCTCATGCAACCACTTTTCTCAATTAAAACCAAAATGGGTAAATCAAATATAATAAAAATACTTAACCCCTTAATCCCCCTCTCTCGTGGAATCATAACCCCCTATCTCTTGTCCTTGTTCATCTTGCAACCATCGATGTATTATATGTGTGTGTGTGTGTGTGTGTGTGTGTGTGTGTGTATTACATTTTTAGTCACTCTGACCCCTTTCCAACTTTACTAGCTCACCAACCTAAGTCATATTTACGTAATAAATTGTAGTTCATAGGGATAAAAAACTTGGATGTTACATCCCCCTCCCCTTATTTTGGAACTGGTCTCAATGCACAACACCATACTGATGTTCTAACAATTCTAGGCACTATATCCTTTAATCCTCAAAGGAAATCCAACTAATTTCTTATATACATAAGCACTCTGGACTAAAATAAAACATCTATACATAGACATTCTGATCCAAAACATGTATAATGATCTTCGTATTTTATATTTCTGGAAGAAGTTCCAACCAGTAAGAATTCCTTCCCTATCATCCTGCACAACCTAAAGAAATGAACCCCTTTCTTTGCCATGCAGTCCCTCGGGATTTTCCACTTCCCTCTAGGGCTCTAATGCACTCAGCCAAGAAGTTTCAGAGTTGTGTCATCAAGAACTCCAACTGCAACAAGTCCACTGGATTTTTTTTTTCATTCCATTCCTTCAACATTGAGCTCGATTTGCTTGTAGTTATGTTTTTCCCAAACTTACATATTCCATACCCAACATCTCATTTGTATTAAAAACATACATACATCATGAGATATCATTATAACAATTTTCAATCATGTAAAGACCCCCATCGTTACGACAACATGCGATGCATAACAAGTATAATATATTATTTTTTTCTTCTTTCAACAAGAAAGCAATTAATACAACAATCAATCAATGCAACTCGATGATGAACACAACTATTATAGTAAGATTGGCCTCACCATTGCTCTCTTGCATAGAGGGCCTTTTTCCATTTCCATATGTAGACTTATCATCCCTTTTTGATGAATCCAGAGCTAAAAATATACATTTTTCCACATATATGCTCCCTATCAGTTATACAAGATGTGTATACGCTTGTTGCTCCACTACAGCTCGTGTATATTGGTATTTGCGCCAAAAAATACAAAATGAGGTCAGGTTTCCATGTCACGACAGAATATCTCTAATCCTTGGCCTTCCATATACTGGAAACATTCTGAATCAACCCTTCAGTTGCATTATAAAGGCTATAAGAGCACAATTTCAAGCTATGGAAAAAAAAGGAGGAGAAAGCATTCAACTTTGAGAGCAAAGTTACTCTGGAGACATTACTTCATATTGAGTCTGCAACCCATTGTCTCTTAAGTCTGAACATAGTGTTCAGCCCCCAAACCCTTTCCCTGTTGTTGAGAGGACCTCATTGCCTCTTTCCTATGAGTTTGCCTTTGGTGGAGGATTGAAGTGGTGGAGACATAGTTCAAAGGAAATTGGTTTCTTGGTTTCGAACCATGCCGACATGGAAGTCTATAATGTTGTCACTTCTATTGATCAATTATTAATAGAAATACTCCTTTCTCGTCCTATTGGTATCTTGCTATCCATGGGTGTGTTTGTAATGTTTGTTAATGGATTATGCTATCTAATGTGCTAATCCCTTTTATATTATCACTATGTACTTTCTCTTCTTGTTTGTCTAGAACTTCTTGCAGGTATACAAATTTGGGTCAAAGTGCTCAATGGTGGAACATCATCAAACGTTGGATCGAGGTAGGCCTCTTCCTTGTATTGCACATTAGTTTATATAACACATGTTGGAATTAAGTTGATTTCTGCAAGCATACCTGTCTATTGTGGTTTACCCTTAGCCATAGAGAGTTTTTCCCTTGTACCAGAATTGGTGACTCCACTAGGGAGAGATATTCCTTCTAAGGGTTGAAGTAATTTTTCTTCTTACATTGCTCTTTTTCCTTTGTATTTCTTGTCGTATCACTGCTTGACAGATTCTGTTCACTCAAAGTCTGAGTTCTCATCCTTTTTCCCTTTCCTGGCCTTGTTTTAAAGCATATACGCCCCTTTTTCCTTGACAGTCGTGTATACAAGCTTGTTGTCTCACTGAAAGAAGTGTATATACACTTTTTTCTACTGAACAGTCATGTATACCACTTCCCCTTGCTTGTTTTCTTGGTTTAGTGACTATTGGGTGAGATTTGAAAATTGTTGAGCCTTCTTGGGTCTCTATAGTGCCTGTTGAGATTATCTGGGATGACAGGAAACCTATTTGGAGTTGAATTTTTGGGTGGAGTCTTTCTCTTTTTTCCATTTTTTATTTGTCCTTGTTATTTGGGATGTTTTCTTCACTTCTTGGAGTTCTTCTTGAGTTATTTCTTTTATACACAATTGAATTTATATATCAGGTTTCTCATCAGTCCATGCATTTTCTTTTTAGTATATTGAAAATACAAAAAAAAAGGCATTTTTCATTGGTTGGAATTTCCATCTTGGAATATTTATCATTATCTTAGCACATTTAGTGAAAGGTTGCATTTTACTTATGAATTGCAGAGCTGGAATTCAAGACTGCACTGTTCTTATTTAGCATATCATTCATTGAAAAGTTAAAGATATACTTTGCATTATATCAGTATTTATTTTCTTGAAGAGTCATAACACCATGAGTTTCACTTCCATACCTTTTTTAGTAACCACAACCAATAAAATTTACGCTTTAAACTAAAATTGATTAGTCACAATTTTATTTTTTAGGGTGCACAAACTAGCCTAGGATTTAGTGCCTTGGAATAGGATCTTGTGAGTAAACTTCTCCAAGGAAATTAAATCAACATATTTGTCTAAGACGAGGAGTTGAGAACTCCATTGTATAATTTGTAATATCAGGAGGCTCCTCTGACACCAGAGTTAATCACGGGGTCGTGCGAAGTTAGTTGAAGGGATAACCCCTGGATACTCACCTGGCGTCAGAGATATTTCTGTGGATTTATTCATATTTGGGAATCTTGCTAGTACCCATACCTCTGTGAGAGGCAGTGGTTTCAAGGTTTCGGGCTTTGCTACCCTGCCCATACGGTGATCTGGACTTACGACTACTCGCCTGTGCATTGGTTATACAATTTTATTAGTCTCTTGACTTAGGTATCTCATAGGTTACTTGAAGGGGTTACTCTGCTTGTATTCTGAGTTAGATAGGGGTCGGACAACACACAACCTTTATGGAGGATTACCTCTCTGGGGGGATCTGACCGACTGGTTGTTAAGCCTACGAGGGCCCTTATAACTGATTTTGTTACCTCCAATCTTTAGTAGGGAGTCTTAGGTCCCTCTTTGATGCGACATACCTTCTTTAGCGAGGGAGGCCACTCAACCACTTTAGCCCATTTGCATGCATATTTTCTGTTTGACTTGTTGGTATGCTCTTTGACTACTAGTTGACCTTAGGTGTCTATTTTGGGTTTCATCATTATGGAAAGTGGAGTTTCTTTTGCTCCTTCATTCACTGCTACCCACCTCATGATACCTGCTAATTTCATGGGGACGAACCCTTCCGTTTTTTACAATGGTATGTATAACTACAATGCTCAGTCCGCACCTTGGGTCTCTAGCCAGTTTTTTGTTGATATGACTCCCCCCGTGCAACCCTATCCTTGGCCCACATATATGAATCCTAGCATTGGACCCGGGGGTACCATGGCTCCGATGCCTACTGCTTCGTTTGATATGATTTGAGTCCCCATGTGAGGGTGGAACCTTCCCCCCTATGGATCCAATACTAGCTACGCTCTTTCAGGAGCCAATACTTAGATGGGTGCTTATCTCACTTATTACACGCCAGCCATGTATCTTTTGTCTTCCATGTCAGTACCTTTGAAAACTTTTTCCATGACAGCTCCTTAATTACCACCAAGTCTTTCATATGGAGAGAACCAGTTTTACGATTCGAGCTACCCTCTTTATGGGACCCCTTCACAAGGGGGAAACATATATACTCACTTGAATAATCCTTATCCTACCTTGGTCTCTTCATATATCTCAGTGACGATACCTGTCCAAACCTCTTCAGACCATTTTGGCATAAACCAACACTTTTCTGGGCTAGGGAAAGAGGTATACCAAGATCCTTCTTGGCTTGCAGTTTTTCAGAACCAATATTTCCCCGGACCATGGAATCAAATGATGCCATCAATCGTCGGCCCATTCACTGTCAGTCATACTGGTGCTCCATATCGAACCTATTCCATTTATGTCGGATATGGGTTGACTTCTTCTACAAACCACATCGACAACCTGCCCCCAACCTCTACCAATTATGTTGGGGGCACCATTATTTTTTCCTCGAATCATAGCCATGTCACATCTCCTGCTTCTATTCATAATACTGGAGACAACTCTCTATCCCCTGCTAGTTACATCGAGAAGCCCAGATGCCTCAAACATAAGCCTAAATTATTTTGCAGGACTTGTGAAGGAAGTCACCTTACTTGTTTGTGTCTGATTACTGCCAAGATACCAGAAGCGTGGGGCTCACCCAAGAGCCCTTCAGATTGTGAGGCATTTGTGGTTTCTCTTCACACCACTTCTCACTTGATCATCTCGGTGGTTCCACCGACTTAATATTCTCTCTACCTCACCCCCTTTGCTAAGGGTGAAGCATCTCTTTCCCCCGTTACTATGCATCCTCTTCAGCCTATAATTGAAGAAGTGGCCACACTAGTGAAATCATTGGTAAACCCTACTCTCCCTGAAGAGAATGACGCACCTTTTAGTCATGTCATCAAAATTTAAAATCCTCCCCCTTCTGAACGAGAGAGATTTATTCTTCCCCTGAATTCTCTCCCTCCAAGTCCTGACGAGGTTCCTTTCAATTGGGATGACCTGATGGGACATCCCATTCCCCCAGCTATGTCTTTTCCATTAAGAGACATTATTTGAACCATCACGAAGACGATAACCTCCGTCAACACTTTTCCCTCCTTGACTTGGAGAGCCTTGGGTTTTCCCAATATCTTGTCATCTATCCACAAGGTATTGACTTTCGGTAGAAGGCTGGGACATGAGCCTTGGTCTCCCCCTTTACATGTTGATTAAGACTGAAAAACAATTCTCAGTTAAGATCTTTTCCGACTCATCCAAAAATTGAAAATATTGACGAGTGATTTGTCCCTTTCACTCTCGCTAAAGTTGTATTTGAAAGGACATGAGTATTAGTTAAGCTCTTTTCCAGTTCACTACCAAAAATTGAAAAGATTTCTGAGTGAACTTGCCTTTTTCACACTCGTAAATTTGATTTGAAAAGACGTCTATTTGGCACAAGTTTACCCCTTTTTCACACCAAATAGACTAAAAGATATAAAAAAGGACAGTTTTTGGCGTTAAGTTGTGATTGCATCTCATTCCCTCACTTGTAGTATTGAGCCTTTAGCTAGTTCTCGCTTTGCGTTATAAACCGTTGCCTAAGCAGTTTGCATCCTCAACCAAGAAAAACCTTGTTTATATCCTTCACAATTTGACACCCTATACCCTGGAGGGAACATCACCCCGAGTGTCCATCTCCCGCATGAATTTCCTTTCATTAAGAATAGGTATGTTCCACTGCTGGAACTAGTTTTTCTTACTTGCGACACTCATTCCCTCCTCTGTATAATAGCATTCATTTGTTATGGAAAAACAAAAAAATATGGGCGGGAAGGGAGTACTCTATTGTAATTGGTAGTAGTCTTGTCACCTTTGAATAAAGAAAAAAGTTATTGAGTCCTTGTGTCATCATAATTTTGGGTTTAACATGGCCTTAGGAAGTTGATATCGCTACACAAGTTTTCTCTATCGACTGGTTACTCTTCTATTCCCTATAGAGAATGTTATTGATGCCTCCTTCATCTAATTGTCATATCATTGATTCCAGGCTATCAGAGTCCACCATCTATCTCATGCTCCAGTTCAAAGGAAGTCTATCAACGTGTGTTGGCCACTCCTCAGAAATCTTGACTTTACATGTCGGACATATCCTCAGTTTGTATCAGAATCACATGATATGTTGGTCTTATCATACCCCTTGGCCTTACTTCCATCATTGGTAGGTCACCTTGAACCCAACAATCAAAATTTCATCATTGGTCATTGAATGGGTGGTTTCCCTTGTGTTCGATGACAAGACATATATTCGCACTTTGGGATTCATGCAGTTTCCTGAATACCATTAGCCTTATTGGTGGTTTCCTCGCCTTTGTCATCATTTTTTCATCATTGATTGTTATTTAGAGGGTCCTTTTTTTGTATGTCTTGCATTTGGCACACGCAAAAGACGCATAGGGTCGTTGGTTCATGAACATGTTCTTCGTTCGATATCCACGAAATCATGAAGCTCCTGCATTATTCCTCATGATGACTGATGAGAGATGCCTCAATGCTCTCCTTTCAACAGGTCTCTTTCAATCGACTTCAGCTCATTTATTCTAGATATGGGACCTAGAGTTTTATGAGTACCTTGAGGCATGTAGTCATTAGTGGCAGGCTCTCTCACCATTGACAGATGGGAATACGTCAATGTCTCCTGATCAATGGATTTCTCAAGTGTTCGACATCGACTCCTTTTTCACACTTGTAGGAATGTACTCGGTTCCTTGATACCTACTTTCATTATTGGTAGGTTGTCTCACATTTGTTAACGATATACTTCAATGAACGGTAAACAAATGATGTCTCATCGTGTTCGACCTCATCTCCTTTATTCACATGATGTAGACTTGCACCTTTGGTGGATAGTGTAGAAGACTTGAAGACATCACTATGTGGCTGCAACTTTACTAAGTTGTTGCTTCCCATTCATTGGATCAGTACCTATTTGACCTTAGTGATCATGGGAGATCAGATTGTACTTCATGGTATACAGATATCTTCAAATTGATTTTGAGACTAGTTTCACTGGGCCTTGTTCGATACTATGACAACTTTTGGCATGTAACCGCATTTGTATTTTCCTATTCATGGCCATGAACACTTGTTTGGTATATTTTCCACATGGATCTGCATTGTATTCTTGGAATCCATGTATGAAAAGTCAGTACATAATGTAATGAGCAATTGTGGTCATCCAGCTGGTTCTCTACCACTCCACTTCTGGGTTATTTATAATGTATTTCGGCCATTGCAAATACTCCTCTGATCTCACACATTAGGGGGCATCTGTTATAGCAATATTTGCCTCACCATTGCTATCTTGCATAGAGGGCCTTTTTCCATTTCCCTATGCAGACTTATCATCCCTTTTTTATGAATCTAGAGCTAAAATATATACATTTTTCCACATATACACTCCCTATCAGTTATACAAGATGCATATATGCTTGCTGCTCCACCACAACTACTGTATATCGAGATTTGTGCCAAAAAATACAAAATGAGGTCAGTTTTCCATGTCACGATAGAATATCTCTGATCCCTGGCCTTCCATATACTGGAAACATTCCGACTCGATCCTTCAGTTGCATTCTAAAGGCTATAAGAGCACAATTTTGAGCTATGGAAAAAAAGGAGGAGAAAGCATTCAACTTTGAGAGAAAATTTACTGTGGAGAAATTACTTCATATTGAGTCTGCATCCCTTTGTTCCTCAAGTCTAAACATAGTGTTTAGCCCCCAAGCTCTTTCCGTATTGTTGAGAGGACCTCATTGCCTCTTTCCTATGAGCTTGCCTTTGGTGGAGGATTGAAGTGGTGGAGACCCAGTTGGAAGGAAATTGGTTTCTTTGTTTCGAACCGTGCCGACATAGAAGTCTGTAATGTTGTCACTTCTACTCATCAATTATTAATAGAAATACTCCTTTCCCATCCTATTGGTATCTTGCAAATATATGATTATTATCCATGGGTGTGTTTGTAATGTTTATTAATGGATTATGCTATCTTATGTGCTAACCCCTTTTATATTATCACTATGTACTTTCTCTTCTTATTTGTCGAGAACTTCTTGTAGGTATAAAGATTTAGGTGAAAGTGCTCAACGGTGGAACATCATCAAACGTTGGATCAAGGTAGGCCTCTTCCTTGTATTGTACATTAGTTTATATAGCATATGTTGGAATTGAGTTAAGTTCTGCAATCATACCTGTCTGTTGTGGTTTACCCTTGGCCATAGAGAGTTTTCCCTTGTAATAGAATTGGCGACTCCACTAGGGAGAGATCTTCCTTCTAAGGGTTGAAGTACTTTTTCTTCTTACATTGTTCTTTTTCCTTTGTATTTCTTGTGGTATCACTGCTTGACAGATTCTGTTCACTCAGAGTCTGAGTTTTCATCCTTTTTCTCTTGCCCGACCTTGTTTTAAAGCATTTACACCCCTTTTTCCTTGACAGTCGCGTATACATGCTTGTTGTCTCACAACAAGAAGTGTATATACACTACGTTCTCCTGAATAGTCATGTATACCACTTCCCCTTTCTTGTTTTCTTGGTTTAGTGACTGTTGGGTGAGATTTGAAAATTGTTGAGCCTTCTTGGGTCTCTATGGTGCCTGTTGAGATTATCTAGGATGACAGGAAACCTATTTGGAGTTGAATTTTTGGGTGGAATCTTTCTCTTTGTTTTCCATTTTTGATTTGTCCTTGCTATCTAGGATGTTATCTTGGCTTCTTGGTGTTATGCTCGAGTTATTTCTTTTATACACAATAAAATTTATATATCAGGTTGCTGATCAATCCATGCATTTTATTTTTAGTATATTGAAAATACAAAAAAATAGGCATTTTGCATTGGTTTTGAACCGTGCCGACACATAAGTCTGTAATGTTGTCACTTCTGTTGATCAATTACTAATTGAAATACTCCTTTCTCGTCTTATTGGTATCTTGAAAATATATGATTATTATCCATGGGCGTGTTTGCAATGTTTATTAATGGATTATGCTATATGATGTGCTAACCCCTTTTATATTATCACTATGTACTTGCTCTGCTCATTTGTTGAGAAATTATTGGAGGTATAAAGCTTTGGTTCAAAGTGCTCAATGGTGGAACATCATCAAATGTTGGATCGAGGTAGGCCTCTTCCTTGTATTGTACATTATTTTATATAACATATGTTGGAATTGAGTTTATTTCTACTGTCATACCTATCTGTTGTGGTTTACCTTTGGCCATAGAGAGTTTTTCCCTTGTAACAACAATGCATGAAATTTAGGAAATAGATAATGTAACTACCTAGAATACTAGCACATCATGCAACTGGACACCAAAAATATAAATGAATACTCGCCCATCCTACTGAAGCAGACACCACCTCTTTTCCTCGACAGAGTCTCTGCGCTGACCTCCTGGTCTTAAGGATCGTTCAATAACCAAGTGAGTCGAAGCGACTCTTTGATTCCTCATTGGAATCTCTATTAAAACCTGATCCATAGGTCCTTTTTACCCTCTCAGTCCTCTGCACTCTGACCACTGTCCTTTCCTCAACAGGAAAAATATAATTTTGGGTTTTGGGGTTTCCTAATTCCCAATGTCACAAGAACCACTATCCACATGACCTCCCCTTATATGACCGTAGTCCCTTTTGGGGATTTGCGACTCAAGCACCCGACCTCTTGGTCTCTCAACTCCCGAAGTACTGATACGTGAAATGTCGATTGGAAATTTCCCAGCCTTTTTCTTCTTCGTGAGTTAAGGACTTAGAGCACCCAACGCTTGGCCTCTGACCCTACGAACTTTCGAGTTCACGAGACCCGAAATATTGGATCCCTCGCTCTTTTCTGACTCTACGATTTCTTCCACCTTTCCTCCTCGAATGGATGTCTTTTATCTTCTCGAAACTTCGCTACTCGCAAAGTTGAAGGACTTCTCTTTTGTCCTCCGATGTCCGAAACCCCGATACGGGCAATCTCGCAACACATGTCCACTCCCAATGAACTTTTTGGATTCTTTCATCACTTCACCACTCGCGAAGTCTATGCACTCATATCCATGAGTCCCGACATGCGAAATTTCGATGGACTCTTGATCGTCGCCACGTGTCTCAATAGACGGATGGTCCCGATTCAATTCAGGATTTCACGACTTGCAATTCTCTGATGTCACAATTTTTCTGTCAAATCGAAACCCCGGTAGATGAAATACCGACGGTTTCTTGATCTCCGCCACGTGTCCCAATGAATGGATAGATCAGATCACATTCGAGATTTTCACTATGAAGTGACCCAATCTCCTATCCTTGATACTTCCAATTTCTCGATATGCAAAATCCCGATGAGCCAACTCTTTCGGGACTTTCTCTCTCTTGTTCCGCTGTGTAAGGGACTAACTCCTTGACAAATTCTGATAGATCTAATGGTTGTCGGGTAATTGGACCAAGATCCGACGGTCCAAATCCTCTTCTTCTGTGTTCTCTCTCTACTGCTCCTTGGACGTGAAAAACCAATGGTCCAGATCTCTTTCACAGTCTGATCGAATGACTACTGTGCCTCATCCCTAACTTCAACGCTTTCTTCCCAGACTTGGAAGAATTTAAATTTATCAAAGGCCTCAACCTTTGCTCTGGTTTTGCAAACTCCATGACTGTGAGTTATCCCACGTGTATATGAAAATGTTGTCCCTCTTGATCTTTGGTAACTATGAACTTTTCAAAGAGTTCTGCAACTTCTGAACTCCTTGCAGTTACGCTCTGTGCGTTGAAATCACTACTCCTCTTGAGATTTTATCTTTGAACCCTTGAAGGATTCTTCAACTACTATGCCCCTACAGGGTCTCTATGCACATAAAGCACTATTCATTCTGAGTTTCTCTTCTCTCCCATACTTCTAAGGAAATAGTTCCTTCTCCTTTCTCCTCCTACTGGAGAATGTGATGCCCTCCTGGCTATTCTTCTGCTCAAGCAACCTCTTGCTGAGTCTTTCAGGGTGTTTAGCAACACTACGAAGATTCCTCTTCTTGGACTCTTCTTCAATATTCAAAACTTAAAGAGTTCTTTTCTCCTATGCCTATCTGCAAATCTACTCAATGCCCACCTGGAAAAGTATCTTCTTACATAACATCCAACAGTTTTGCCCCCTTCTGTGTCCTCCTTACACCTTCTCAATGCCCACTTGGAAGAGCTCTCAGAATCCTTAGTGATTATGGTTCATGTCCTCCTTACACCTACTCAATGCCCACTTGGTAGAGTTCTATAGAACCCACAACATAAGTTATGTCTGCAACTTTGTTTCACTTACACAACCTCACCTCCTGAGGTACTCAACAACCTCATAGGACTTTCTCTGAGTTGTTTATTTCAACTTCTGTGCTCACCTGGTACACCTATGTTTGACTCCACAGAGTTAAAAAATGAACCCTCTATGAACGGCTATCATAACGCACAGCGTTCTGTCACACCCTCCTGGTGTGAAGCCTCAAAGACCTCTCAAGCCTAAAACTAAAATAACTCCTGCAAATTCATAAACATAACATACACTCACATCATATAAAGAACACTCACAAACATTCATTCAACACATGAAAGATGCAGGAAAAACTGTTGTTTGTATTAAAATGGAAAATTCCTGTTGACAATGGTGTTCCTGAGCATGGAATTCAACAAAGTCTCGGATCCTTCTCTATGCACACTCAACTCTCTCCTTAAAAAATGAGACCCATTCAATCTTTTACCTGAGGGGATCCTCAAGCTCTTCCCTCCAATCCACCTACCCTATTCAATTACATTGAATGGGTTGTCTAGTCCGCAATCCGAATCTAGATCTCAGGCTTACAAAACATTTAAAAGCCTAATTACTTCTACGCCTGTGCAAAGCATGGCTTCCCAACTCAACAGCTTAAACATTTAATTACATTCAATTTTAAATAAAAAACGAGGGTTGCACCTCTCTTCATCTTTGAATGCATGTGCTTGATGTGGTTGGCTGGCTAGCTGGCTGACATGAGATGATGCTCCTGCATCATATTCCTCAACTGCAAAATTCATGAGCTTCCCCTCTCAGCTGGGGAAATCCTCCCAAACAAATGTCTGGAGTTGTCTCTTTTCTCCATTCCCTTGCTGTTGCTGTTGTTGCTATTGTTGCTTCTTTTCTGCTCAGTTGCTCCTCGCTGGCAGTTCTTGTTGACCTGATCGTCAGCTCTCGGATCTCCTTGATCACTTCATCTAGCTGTTCCAGTGGTTGGTTCTTCTTATTCAGTCTCCTTAGCTAAAAAAATTTCTTTCAATTAGGTAGATAATCATGATCTCCCATGCTTTCTTCCTTTGCTGCTTCCAACTTTGCCTGGTGGATGTGCACACCCTGCACTATCACCCTTCTCTCCAGGGCTTCAATCTGCTCATACATATGAACCAAACTAATGTTGTCTGCTTCTTCTTCTGCAAACTCCCATGTTGTAGTCTGCTCAGCTTCCTGGCTGAATGTAGTGAGCCATTCCTCGGAATGCTCATCATCTCCCTCTTTTGTTTGGGCAGTCTCCAATATCTGCTAAAATTCTTCCTTTTTGATAGTCACAATGGGTTGTTCTTCTTCGGTTGTTGTTGCCTCGTCTGCAACACATATTTCTACCTTTCCCTAGGTAAATGGTAGGAATATTTCAATTCCCCTAATCATTAAAATATTTCCCAGATTCTCCTCTTCAGTTAGCTTCGTCTGCTGATCTAAATTCACTTACTCATCCCTACCCACCTGGGAATATGGGATTTCCCTGTTGCTCCCCTAGAAGACTATGAGATCAACCGATCTCATCTTCATCATCACCCCTTACTGGATTGAACTCACCTCCAAGTCCATGAGAACTTCAGACAATCTTGCATTCTTATCTTCACCCACCTAGCAATTTGAGATGCTTCCACTGCCCTCCTAGTAGTCTTTGAGATCCCGCAACGAACTCATTCCATTGTCGAGATGGCAATGTGAAATTCCTGGGTTGTCCTCCTGACAGTTCATGAGATCTTTAGTTGATCTCAACTCCTTGGCCCACCTAGAAATTTGGAATTTCCTCTCTGCCCTCTTGGCAGTTATTGAGATCTTCGGCTGATCCCATTTCACTAAGATCTCTCCAAGTCTCTGGTTCAAATATCTGAATTTCATTTTCTTCTCAGCCATTGAGGCTTTCTGCATACCTCAACCATCCTCTTATCAGCCTATGCTATCTTATGACCATCAGCTACTTGACTGGCCATTTTTCTTTTGCCTTCCTCATGGGCCATTCATACACCCACCTTGGCTTGGCTTTCTGTTGTATCTCCGATGCAAGTTCATCCATCCTTGCGTTTTGCTGCATCCGCAATGTAAGCTTTTCTATTTCTTTCCTTATATCAACGAGGTCTTTATCTATTAATTTATCTTTTTCTGCAAGATTTTATGCTTTTCTCTTCCTCCCAACATACCTATGGCGTTCAGTAGCCATGTTGTTGTCTCTGTCTGCCCTCCTGGAAAACCTGCTACTATCACTCTTCATCCCAAGTGTTTTCAGCCTCATCCTACAGTCCTCCTGATTGTCTTCTTGATTGCCACCTACCTACAACCGATTATCACAGAGTCTTCAGTACTCTATCTTCTTCTTCCTTCTGCCTTTTCCCTCTACTTGAAATATACAAACAAAGTTCTCGCTCTGATACCACTTGACGTAGATGCCACCTCTCTGCCTCAACAGACTCTCTGCGCTGACCTCCTGGTCTTAAGGATCGTTCAATCACCAAGTGAGAAGAAGTGGATCTTTGATTCCTCACTAGAATCTCTATTAAAACCTGATCCATAGGTCCTTATTTTTACCCTCTCGGTCCTCTGCACTCCGACTGCTGTCCTTTCCTCAACAGGAAAAATATAATTTCGGGTTTTGGGGTTTCCTAATTCCCGATGTCACGAGAACCATTGTCCACATGACCTCCCCTTATATGACCGTAGTCCCTTTCGGGGTTTTGCGACTCAAACTCCTGACCTCTTGGTCTCTTGACTCTCGAAGTAGTGATACACAAAATGCCGATTGGAAATTTCTCGGCCTTCTCCTTCTTTGCGACTTCAGGACTTAGAGCACCCAATGCTTGGGCTCTGACCCTGCTAACTTTCGAGTTCACAAGACCCGAAATCCTGGATCCCTCGCTCTTTTTTGACTCCGTGATTGCTGCCACCTGTCCTCCTCGAATGGACATCTTTGATCTTCTCACAACTTCGCTACTCGCGAAGTTGAAGGACTTCCTCTTCTGTCCTCCGATGTCTGAAACCTCGATATGGGCAATATCGCGACACGTGTCCACTCCCAAGGAATGGTTCAGATTCTTTCATCACTTTTCCACTCATGAAGTCTATGCACTCATCTTTGTGAGTCCCAACATGTGAAATGCCGACGGACTCTTGATCGTCGCCACGTGTCTCAATAAACGGATGGTCCTGATTCAATTTGGGATTTTGCGACTTGCGATTCCCCGATGTCACAATTTTTCTGTCAACTCGAAACCCCGACAGCTAAAATACTGATGGGTTCTTGATCTCTGCCACATGTCCCAATGAATGGATGACTCATATCACATTCGGTCTTTTCACTATGAAGTGACCCGATCTACTGTCCTGGATACTTCCGATTTCCCGATATGCAAAATCCCAATGAGCGAACTCTTTTGGGACTTTCTCTCTCCTATTCCACTATGTGAGGGCCTAACTCCCTCGTAACTCCTGACAGATCTAATGTCTGTCGGGTAATTGGACCAAGATCCGACGGTCCAGATACTCTTCTTCTGTGTGCTCGCTCTACTTCTCCCTGGACGTGAAAAACCAATGGTCCAGATATATTTCATAGTCTGATCGAATGGCTACTGTGCCTCCTACCGAAATTCAATGCTTTCTTCCCAGACTTTGAAGAATTTCAATTTCTGAAAGGCCTCAACCTTTTCTCTGGTTCTACGAACTCCATGACCGTGAGTTCTCCCACGTGTATATGAAAATGTTGTCGCTCCTGAGCTTTGGGAACTCTGAACTCTTCAAAGATTTCTGCAGCTTATGCACTCCTTGCAGTTACACTCTGTGCGCTGAAAGCACTACTCCTCCTGATCTTTTATCTTTGAACTGTTGAAGGATTCTTCAACTCCTGTGCCCCTACAGGGTCTCTGTGCACATAAAGCATTATCCGTCCTGAGCTTCTCTTCTCTCCCAAACTTCTAAGGAAATAGTTCCTTCTCCTTTCTCCTCCTGTTGGAGAATGTGATGCCCTCCTGGCTATTCTTTTTCTCAAGAAACCTCTTGCTGAGTCTTTCAGGGTGCTTAGCAACCCTGCGAAGATCCCTCTTCTTGGACTCTTCTTCAATATTCATAACTCAAAGAGTTCTTTTCTCCTGTGCCTATCTGCAAATCTAATCAATGCCCACCTACAGAGTATCTTCTTACAGAACATGCAACAATTATGTCCCCTTTTATGTCCTCCTTACACCTGCTCAATGCCCACTTGGAAGAGTTATATAGAACCCACAACATAAGTTCTGTTTTCAACTGTGTTTCACTTACACAACCTCACCTCCTGAGGTACTCATTAACCTCATAGGCCTTTCTCTGAGTTTTTGATTTCAACTTTTGTGCTCACCTAGTACACCTCTGTCTGACTCCGCAGAGTTCAGAAATGCACCCTCTGTGCATGGCTATCAGAACACACAACATTATGTCACACCCTCCTGGTGTGAAGCCTCAAAGACCTCTCAAGCCTGAAACCAAATCAACTCCTGCAAATGCATAAACATAACATACATTCACAACATATAAAGAACACTCATAAACATTCATTCAACACATGAAAGATGTGGGAAAAAATGTTGTTTGTATTAAAATGGAAAATGCTTGTTTACAAAGGTGTTCCTAAGCATGGACTTCAACAGAGTCTTGTCTCCTTCTCTATGCACACTCAACTCTCTCTTTACAAAATGAGACCCATTCAATCTTTTACCTGAGGGGCTCCTCGAGCTCTTCCCTCCAATCTACCTACCCTATTCAATTACATTGAATGGGTTGTCTAGTCCGCAATCCAGATCTAGATCTCAGCCTTGCAAAACATTTAAAAGACTAATTACTTCTACGCCTGTGTAAAGCATGGCTTCCCATCTCAACAACTTAAACATTTAATTACATTCAATTTTAAATCAAAAACGAGGGCTACACCTCTCTTCATCTTTGAATGCATGCACTTGACATGACTGGCTGGCTGGCTGGATGACGTGAGATGATTCTCCTGCATCACCTACCCTACAAGGTTAGGACCTATAGGACACATAAGCAACTCTGAAGCCTAGATTCCCATTGATTATGATCGTTTAAGGTCTGAAGGCTAGTGACTGTTCTAAGGAACAAGGAGGTGTCGACATCCCTCCTGACACACACAAGACAAATCCTGCTAACTAAGGACAATCATCAGATTGAACCAACACATCCAACATCAATGACACAAGTAGCATGAAACTTTAAATCAAGAGAGAAATACAAATCATTGATTCAACACTTTGCATGACATACCAAAAATCTAATGTCCGATCATCAATGGCCTTTCACCACGCAAAACTAGATAATTCTAAACATATAGACATTACTTCAATCAATCTTAAATTTATAAGTGTGCAAGGAAACTAATGTACATAATCTATCTAGCAATAACAAACTTGAGGCACAATTCTCTTTAAATTCCATGCACATTATTTAATCTATCATTCATTAAAATGAAAATTGAGGTGTGAGAATTGATATACCTCCCTCGGTCCTTCATTTAATCATGCATGCATCATGTCAAAGAAAACATTAACTACAATTAATCAACTTGGCAGATATAATAAGAATGGACTCATAAAACTACATCTTGTAATATATCCATCTATCTTCTTCAATTAATAGTTTACCCTCCATTAAAACCCTTTTCATCATACGCCATTAATTAACATAAGACAAAGATTTATTCATTCTTCCTAATTACAACCCCTTTTCATCAATAGAAAGAATGAGCATCAATTTAATTTGAATAAATTAATATTGTCCTATAAAAATTATCATTTTAACCTAAGGCATTCTTATAAAAATTATCGTATAAATATAATCATTAACATAACTGACTTTTATACAATGGAATAAAATGCATTCCAAAGGTTCTTTGAAACACTATTAGAGACTTATCTGGAATGCATTTGAGGGAAGGAACTGATTTTTAAAAACCGTAAAACAAATTTCAACAAAATCTGATAGTCAACTTACTATTATCTAGTTGTTATAAATGCCACTAAAGTGAGTACAACAATTGTTTAATCACACCTTGGATCACACATCCAACATTAACATAGTGAACCGTTAAAAGGATCTAAAATAAATCCACGTTTTAAGTGGTATCTAAATAGGAAGCAATAAATTGTTAATTCCAAGGATTGCAACTATGAGAGATAAAAAAAGGTAACTGGAAAATCAATTAAATTCCCCCTTGGCATCCCACACTTCTTTCAACATGATCTCATATTTACAAAGTTTGGAATGATAAATAAATAAATGAATAAAACAATCCCACCACTTTCCAGCAACATAATAATAATAATTTTCCGACCATGTTAAAGTTTTGTATATTAAAATAAAAGAAACAAATTTCTATTTTGGTTTTTATTTAAAATTTATTGGGTAAAGATGCGGTGTCAAAGTGAGATATCTCGTGATCATGTCAGAGAAATAAAAAAAAATATCAATTTAAGAGCCAATCAATAATCAAGGGTAAACCAATCTCAAAGTTTATATCTTTAAAAATAAATAATCAAAACTTCAGATCTAAGAGCTAATCAATAATCAAGTTTAGATAATTTAAGCTTCAAAGCATTTAAAATGCAGATCTAAGAGCCAATCAATAATCAAGTTTAAACCAATATTAAATTTTATATATTTAAAAATAAATAATCATAGTAAATCAATTTTAATATTCATAATAAAAATAAATAATCAATTGATTTCCATTATTTATGACTAACATAAACTGAATTTGGAATAGTAACTACCGCCATTTTTGTCCAATGCTACGATAATAAAATGATTCTGTAATAGATCACTGCCAATCTAAGGGTAAATGAAAACGTTGTTCAAAAGAATTACATCGATTATAACACCACAATCTGCCCCAGGTCATTTAGGATTTACAATTTAGAAATTTCTGGTAGAGTAGGTAAAGTCCATGATTAGTTAACTTGGTTATCATAACTGGAAAATTGTCAATGCACTCACAAAAAGGGATGAGTTCATGAGCCCAACATGTTGCACCACGCTTCTGCAACGTATTATAGGTGGAAATGTTTGGGATTGCGCATGTTCCGACCAAGAATAATTAAGGTAATAACTCCAGGAAGAAATAGAAAATGCAGTCCAATAGAATCACAATAAAGATTAAATGTAGGGAATGGTTTGTCCTGGCTCGTTCTGGCCATGGGAAAATGGATACAACCTCCAGGAAGAAAAACAAAATGCAGTCTGAGCAAAATTTCACTAAAACAATTAAAAAGAGATGCCCAAGTATAGGATAGGAACACACATCAATATTTCAATTCCTTCCCATACTAAGATGTTGTGCAAACAATAACTAGACTATTCCATCTCACATCATATTTTGTAACCCAACTTTATATTTTTCGTATTGAAATAAAAATGACAATATTCCTAATAAATACAATAGATGTTCCCTCACCAAACATAAATTTGGGACTCTACTATTTCCTATCGCATTTAAAACAATCATTCCAAAATGAAAATAATACACAGTCCATAAAATGATTCGCAATAAAATATTATAAAAACATAACGCTTCCAGGTATGAAAACTAAGCACGACCCCGCCTTTAATTGTAGTTCCAAGAAATATGGAAATAACAGGCAGGTTTTATGATAACGCAAGTCAATAGCTTATAAACACAGGCAATAATATGACAGGCACAACTATCACTGCGCCACAAGAATATAACAAAGAAAGAAGACAACTAGAATGAATGAGGGTTGTTGTGCTACTAGAAATTGGAGTATAGATAATTAAACAAAGAGTGCTCTTTGTGCAATAGGGACCATAAATGAAGAAGGATGAAATCTCTCTCTGGTGCATTGTAAAGCCATAGAAAACAACATAACACATAGCGAGAAACCAAAATTTACTACCATCTAGTTGTAAATCAACATGCAGTCACTAAATAAAAATTGCAAAATTTAGATTTGTGTACGTTGAGCGAAGGAGAAGGTTATGTTGTTGTTGTCCCGCACTCGCGTTCTGTCCCACTCCATCTTGCCAACCACTGAGACCTCACCGATACCTCCCAGCCAATGCTCGGGGGTACTATTCTTTCCCTTGAGCGCGCCGAACAACAAAGGGGCCACACACACAATACCAAAGAATGTTAGCTTCCTAGATCGCCTCACAAGGTCAAGCTACCACTCGTTGTCTGAGATGGGTATCCCAACTCCCACAAAAGAAATTCAGTCAAGATAGAATTCCGATAGCGTAACCTTATGCATACCAGACGTGATCCATCCTCCTCCTTCATTGTCCTCTTTATAGATTTTTCAAGTGATTAGTTTCCCAAACCCTCATTAGATTCCTTTTCCATTTATTTAATTAGGAAAAACCTCCCCACTACACATGTCTCCCGATCCCTTAGTTGCACTAGAAAATAAATTTATTAGTTAATTAAATTTTCCTATTTCCCTCTCCCAACTAAAAGTGTTCCTAAAAACAATCCTTGGTATCCCATTATTCCCTTACAATTATTAAATGACTTATGCCTTACTTAAATCCTAGTTCAGTTCATAAATATAAAGTTCCAAGGCTAGATTCCTTACTAAGTTAGACATTTCCATTTTCCTTTAAGTTTCCCCTCTTTATAACTAAGTTCATAATTATCAGGTTTAGACAAAACAACCAATTACCCATTTTATTAATTAAATGTTTATGAAAATTTCTACTTTAATTATTAATGCTTGAATTTTCTTTACCCCCTTCTTGTTACATGTCTAATTAGTTTTTTTTTTGTTCAAAGGTTCTACTTAGACCTAGGTTTTAAATTTACTATGCTTGCCGACAGTTCTTAAGGGATTTTTTTTTATTCAACTTTACTCATCACATCATTCATTTTAAGGCTGACCAGGTCCTAACACATCATACTTTTATAGGCACTAGGTTTATTAACTTAACATGGTTAAAATCATGTCATTCCCTTCAGGACGCACTACGTTCTCTAACGGTGCCACTCACCTCTTTATTTTTTTATTTGTGTTACGTGCCCTTCAAGACGCACTGCGTGCTACAAGGGTGCCACTCGCCTCTTCACTGAATTTAGTAGATGTCAAACCCCTGGAGTCAATACTCTGGCAGGTGATCTTGTGGGAGACTAATGGCCTTTAAGGAATAAGGACCTTGCCTTATTGTGCACCCCTTAGAATCATCGTGAGAGACTATCACAGTCTTCCCTCACAACATCGTGGGTTTTCTCGAACTAGGTAATCGTTATAATATAGTTCAATCCACGTTGGGAGTTCTAGTAGGCTGCGGCAGGGCTAATGTCACATCTCTCCCTCAATGTATCTAGTTGTCGTTCATGACCCCTTTACTCCAAATGTGAGTCTTCTCGACAAGCTATTTCAACCTACATCCATTAACGAAACATGTCAGCGATAAAAATCAACATCATAATATCTAATCATATGTCCATATGTCACATCAAAAACATTCAAACCCTAACAATCCACTCCCTGACTCGATATGGAGTCCAAGGAGTTTTATTGATGTCTCAATATCCTCTAACGTCGAGAGTCCTGCACACCGAGGACAACCCGGTCAATATCACTTGTCGATGTAAATATAGAAAAAATAACATATCATCAGATCCAGAACATCTCATAATCATAATCAAAACAACCAATCGTATAAAGTACCGAATCACTTGCGTGCAAGTTTCCTCAAAGAATAGGTCCTCTTAGTGTCTGAAAGAGAAAGATTTTACATACACCCCCTCTTGTTTTAAAGTTTGTCCTGAAGTTTCACAGTATGTAAGTGCCGAAATAAAGTGTATCATAATATCATATGTCTAGATATCAAACAAAAATGGAAATTGTTGACACATATCATATGTGTCTGATCCAGGTGGATATCGGTGGCCACCCACCTTTCCAACTGGCTCAAAACAGTTTTCTGGCAATTTTGGCAATATACTATTTTTAGCAGTTTTTAACTTTCGGGGCCATTTTGAGGGCCTAAATGAAGTTTTTTTCAATATATATCTTCTCAATTATAGTCAAAGGAATCATTGATCCCCCAAAATTAATCTCCTCGATCATACCTTTCCAATGGGCTATCATTTTCCTAAAACAAAGATCGTATGCAAAAGTTACGACCCCGAGAAGTTGATGTACTAACTTAGCCAAAAGGGGCCACATGAATTTTGGCACTTCATCTCCGAGGGTTAGGTTTTTGGATGTATAGGGTTTTTGGCATTCTTTTTATTGTAAAAATGCCTTCAGAGCCTCATTGTAATCATCTTCTTGCGAATGCAAGTAGCCATCACATCTCTTCTCAGAGATAAGATACCACCATTCTAGCGAGTATTTCACTTTGTATTGTTATAGTCTCTGTACATTTCTTTCATTAATAGAAATCATGTATTACTATATCTCTGTGTTTATGGTTGCATCTATGATACATTTATTTTATATTATTAGATATCCATGATATCTCTGTGCATTTTTTTATTATATCTCTGCTCTCATTTCGTGTCGAAAATAATCCGGATCAACATCCTCCCAGGTCGTTGAGTGTGGACTATAGTTGTCCCACTAGACCTTGAAATGATATATGTTTGACGTCGTAGTTGTCGAATTAAATGGTCCAGGATGGGGAATTGCTCTGCCATGAGTGCACCCTTGTTTGATATCTGGAAGGAACTCATGTCAATAACATCTGTAGGATCACTAACATAATGTATTAAAATCGATACATGAAAAACATCCTACATGCACCTCAAAGAATCAGGTAAGGCTAATGAATAAGCCATGGGACCCTTATTTTCCACAATACCGTAGGGTCCCACAAACCTAGGATAGAGTTTAGCACCCTTTCCAAACTTGATCGAACTCTTATGTGGTTTCACCCGCAAGAATAATTGATCACCAACTTCATAACTACAGTCGACACGATGAGCATTGACATAACACTTCTTTCGATCTTGCACTTTCTTGATCCTTTATCATATTGTTTTCATTTGATCTTCCATTTCTTGGGTCACTTCTAGTATCACCAGGACCCTATCCTCAATCCAATTCCAACTCAAAGGCGTCCGACATGGTCACCCATAAAGAAACTCAAAAGGTGCCATCTTAATGGTTATTTGATAACTATGGTTATATGCAAATTCTACCAGTGGAAAGAGTTCTTCCCAACGGTTCTGTTGGTCCATCACGTACTTATGCAACATATCCTCCAAGATTTGGTTTGTTTGTTCAGTTTTCCCTTCTATCTCTAGGTGATATGGAGTACTAAAGTTAAGTTGGGTTCCCAAGGCCTCTTCGAAACTAGTCCAAAATCGTCCTATAAACACCGATCCTCGATCGGATATAATCCTCTTAGGCACGCCATGTAACCTCACTATCTCAATGATGAAAACTCTAGCTATGTTAGGAGCCTGATACATCATATGCACTGGAATAAAATGTGCACTCTTCGTCAGAGTGTTGACTACTACAAAAATTGAGTCGTTTCTCCTTGCAGTCAATGGAAATCCAACAATGAAATCCATTGAAATGACCTCCCATTTTTATTCTATAATAGTGTTTCGATGTAGTAAACCTTTTGACATTCTAGACATCTTTCCAAGTAGCTGACTATGTATTCCTTCATTCCTTTCGAGAAGAATAAGGTTTTAAGGCATGCCCTCATCTTCGTGACTCCTGGGTGAGCCATGTACACTGCTCTATGAGCCTCGTTTAGGATCAAAATCAAATTTTTGTTGGGAGGTACGCAAATTAGATTTTAAATCTCAATAATCTGTTGTTTTCCACAACAAATCCCTCAAATTTTGGTACCGTCATTTTTTCTTGTCCGATAAAATCCTGGATCTCTTTGTACCAATCATCGTCGGGTTGTAAAGTTAGAATATTTTCACATAAATTCATCTGAAGAGGCAGCACCAAAAATATGCGTGGTCCTTGACTCAATGCATCAACCACTCTGTTCATTGTTCCTTTTATGTAAGTAATCTCGAAATCATACTCGCTAAGAAATTCCGACCAACACCGTTGTTGCACGTTTAAGTCGTTTTGTGTAAAGATGTGTTTTAAACCACAGTGGTTCGTTTTAAGTTCAAATTTTCATCCAATAAGGTAGTGTGTCCATACTATCAAGGCATAAACAATGGCTAAGAACTCCAAATCATGCATCACATAGTTCTCCTCATTCCTTCTCAGCCTTCTCGAGATGTAAGCGATCACTTGAGAGTCTTGCATCAAGACTCTAACTAAGACTTCCTTGGATGCATCAGTGTATACCAAGAAATCCTCATCCATGTTAGGGACCTTTAGTATTGGTGTTGTCATCAACAACTCCTCGAGCCTCTAAAATGATTCTGCGCATTTCTTGGTCCAAACAAACTTCTTGTTCTTCTTCTGCAATTCCGTAATCAGATTTTCTATATTCGAAAAACCATCGACAAATCGTCGATAGTATCTCGCTAAACAAATGAAGCTATGCACTTCTAGGACATTTGTTGGTGCAGTCCATTCCATAATATCCTTGAACTTTGTTGGATCCACAACGATACGTTTTCCAGAGATGACATGCCCTAGGTAGTGAATATTCGATTGATAAAACAAGCATTTCGAAAGGTTCCCAAACAATTTGTTCTCTCGTAGACACTATAGTACTAGGCGCAAGTGTTCATCATGCTTCTCCATCGTTCGAGAATATATCAAAATATCGTCAATTAATACTTGGACGAACTTTTCCAAGTATTTGTGGAACACCCTATTCATGAAGCTCATAAATACCCCTGGGTCATCCATCAGTCCAAACGGTAAAACAATAAAATCGTAATGTCCAAACCTCTTCCTAAAGGCGGTCTTAGGGATGTCGTCCTCCTTCATTAGTAACTATTGATACCCTGATCTCAAGTCGATATTTGAAAACACCATCGCTCCTTTCATATGATCAAACAAATCATCAATCCTTGGCAATAGAGATTGATTTTTGATCGCTACCTTGTTCAATTGACGATAGTCAATACAGAGTCTCCACGACCCATCCTTCTTTTGTATGAAAATAACAGGTGAACCCCACAGTGACACACTTTGACATATAATTCTTAAGTCCAACAACTCCTTCAGTTTCATTTTCAACTCTTGTAACTCGTGGCTCGACGTAGGTCGATGGTAAACTCCAATTCCCTCTTCGGAGGCATCCTAGGTAACTCCTCAGGGAAGACGTCCGCAAACTCTCGCACCACCGGAAGGTTTAATAGACCTTCTGCTACACCCTGCTCGTTTAACGAAAGGATAAAAAATAGATTACATCCCTTGGGAATGATTTAATGTAGTTGCAAGGAAGAGATGTACCTCAAGGAAATTCCCTGGTTTCGACCTACAATCACACGTCTTTTCCCCTCATCATCGACCAAGCTCAACTATTTCATCTTACAGTTGAGTATCGCCTCATGTGATTCCAACCAGTCCATACTTATCATAACATCATATGATCCTAATATCATCACGTACAAGTTGTCCCTCATGAAAAACTCTCCCAGGTTAAGGCTACAACCCACAACCTTGCCTCCAACCTTTTGTTTGGCTCTCGAATCCATTTCTACAAAGCTAAACTTGTCATGTTCGACTACCTTTAACTTAATTCCTTTTAGTGCTGCACCAGAAATAAAACTCTCTGTAGCACCTAGATCTATTAAAATACTAAGGGTCTGGCTAGCGACAGTACCTGACATCTCGAGCACAGTCAACTAGTGCTCTTCTTGGAATTTTTTCATCGCTACATGAATCCGATGGGCCTTGCCTGAATCTCCCATGGTAGTGGGTCCAACAGATCCATATTCTCTGGTCCTCTCAACTGGGAAGTCACGCTAGTAATGTGGCTCTCCACATGTCCAACAACCTTTCTTCGGTCCAGTACTCTTGGTACCTGAAGTAGAATCTGATGGCCCACTGGCCTGGAACCCTGGTATGTTCTGCTGAACAGGCCTAAACTGTTGTTGTTGTGGTCGTCATTTCTACTAGTGTTGTGGTCCTCTATAAGGATTTTCATGCTAAGGCGTCGGTCATCGTGGTGTAGTGCATGTGGATCCTCTCCGAGTGCCTCAAAATCCTGGTGAATGTCTATATGGTGTCTGATGTTTCAATGCACCAAATGACGCCTGTCCCACTGGTAAGATCCTGCTCTACTATGAGTCCTTCTCTGACCCACGCTGATAATATCGTCCTCTACTATGAGGGCCTTCTAGAAAACATCGTGCAAGGTTTGACACATCTAACTCCTCACCTTTGCATGAATTCTGACATTAAGGCCGAACATGAAGTTCTTGACCTTAAATTTCTCGGTATTCAGGTGAGGAGCATACTGAAGCAGCTCCATGAAGAGGGACTCGTACTCGGGCACCATACGTTTGCCCTGTAATGAGGTGTTGAACTCATTGAGTTGATGCTCAATGAATTCCTCAAATAGATACCTTTCCCGAAACCGTTCCTCTAACAGTTCCCATGACACGTCTTCGACTGCCATGTTCAATTGTGGCATGAGTGTATTAAACCATAGAAGAGCACTCCCCTTCAGCTGAAAGAATGCCATGCAGACCTTGATGTTGGAGGTATAGTCACAAAGTCCAAATCACATCACCATATTCTCCAACCATGCCTCGACAACTACACCATCTGAGTTACCAAATAACTTGAGAAATTTGACCTTCTTGAGTTCACGGTGAATGCTACCTTTACTGACCGGAGCGTGCAGTGGACCCTCAAGAGGTGTCGATGCCCTGGCCTCATCTTTATCCAAATGGTTGATCAGTCCCTCATACATCCACTAGAAGGACCTCATTATCCCAACCACATCAGCCACAACTATTTGTTACTTCTTGACAACTTGTTTGTATCCCTAGGGGTTAGCTCCTCAGGCATGGATTCTACTGGAGGCGTCACGCATCCTGTGCTAGTACCCTGTCATCTTCCTCCATGAAATCCTCTCACCATGATTACCTTCACGAATACAAATCAATTTTAATTAGCAAAAATTATAATCAAGTATCCAATCAATGGAAGTCGTAGTGATCCCAAGTCGTGGGTTGAACCAACATTGATACCATATGTACATACTCACGTCGTTATGACAACATGTGATGCATAACAAGTGAAATGTTTTTTTTTTTCTTTTTTCAACAAGAAAGTAATCAAGACAACAACCAATCAACGCAACTTGGAGACGGACACAATGCACACAATTCAGGCAATAGACAACGTAACTACCCATCATACTAGCACATAATGCAACTAGACATGACACAAGAAAATCACTCTGACGAAAAAATATAAATGACTACCCGTCCATCCTACCCTACAATTTTAGGACCTCCGGGACACATAAGAAACGCTCAAGCCCAGGTTCCCATTGATTTTCACCATTTAAGGTCTCAAGGTTGGCAATTGTTCTAAGGAACAAGGAGGTGTCTACATTCCACTCGACACACACAAGGCAAATCCTTCTAACTAAGGGAAATCATCAGAGCAACCCAACACAACCAACATCAACGACACAAGTAACATGAACCTTTAAATCAAGTGATAAATAGCAATCATTGATTCAAAACTTTGCACGACACATCACAACAACATTGGTTGATCATCAATGGAATTTCACTGCGCAAAACCAAATAATTCTAGACATATATACATTACTTCAATCAACCTTAAATTTACAATCATGCAAGGAAGTTGGCATACATAATATATCTAGCAATAACAAACTTGAGGCGCAATTCTATTTAAATTACAGGTGTGCTATTTAATCTATCATTCATTAAAATGAAAATCGAGATGTGAGAAGTGATATAACTTCTAGGTTCCTTCATTTAATCATGCATACATCATGTCAAATAAAACATTAACTATGATTAAATAACTTGGCAGATATAATAAGAATTGGCTAATAAAACTACAACTTGTAATACATCCATCTATCTTCTGCAATCAATATTTTACCCTCCATTAAAACCTTTTTCATCATACACCATTAATTAACATAGGACAAATCTTTCTCCATTCTTTCTAATTACAACTCCTTTTCATCATTAGAACGAATGAGCATCAATTTAATTTGAATCAATTAATATTGTCCTATAAAAATCATCATTTTAACATAACACATTACTATAAAAATTATCTTATACATATTATCATTTAATTATAATCATTAACATAACTGACTTTTATACAATGGAATTAAATGCATTACAAAGGTACCTTGAAACCCTATTAGAGTCTTAACTGGAATGCATTCGAGGGAAGGAACTGATTTTTCAAAACTGTAAAACAAATTTTAACAAAATCTGATAGTCAACTTACTGTTATCTAACTACTATAAACACCACTAAAGTGAGTATGAAATTTGTTTAATAATAGATTGGATCACACATCCAACATTAACACAGTGAACCATTAAAAGGATCTAAAATCAATCCATGTTTTAATTGGTATCTAAGTGGGAAGCATTAAACTGTTAATTCTAAGGATTGCAACTATGAGAGACGAAAAAGGTAACTGCAAAATCATTTAAATTCCCCCCAGGAGACCCACACTTCTTTCAACACAATCTCATATTTACATGGATTTGAATGATAAATAAATAAATAAATAAATAAAATACTACCACTTATCAACAACATAATAATAATTTTCCGACCATGTTAAAGTCGTGTATATTAAAATAAAAGAAACAAATTTATATCTTGGTTTTTATTTAAAATTTATTGGGTAAAGATGCAGTGTCAAAGTGAGAGCTCTCATGATCATGTGAGAGAAATTAAAAAAAAATCAATCTAAGAGCCAATCAATAATCAAGGGTAAACCAATCTCAAAGTTTATATCTTTAAAAATAAATAATCAAAACTTCAGATCTAAGAGCTAATCAATAATCAACTTTAGAGCATTTAAACTTCAGATCATATAAACTTCATAGCATTTAAAAGTTTAGAGAATTTAAACTTCGTATTTAAGAGCCAATCAATAATCAAGTCTAAACCAATATCAAAGTTTATTTCTTTAAAAATAAATGATTAAAGTAAATCAATTTTAATATTCACAATAAAAATAAATAATCAATTGATTTGCATTATTTATGACAGACAAAAGATGAATTTGGAATAGTAACTACCACCATTTTTTTCCAATTCTACGATAACAAAATGTTGTCGTAATAGATCACTTCCAATCTAAGGGTAAATGAAAATTTTGTTCAGAACAATTACATCGATTATAACGCCACAATCCGCCCCAAGTCATTCATGATTTACGATTTACAAATTTCTGCCAGAGTAGGTAAAGTGCAAGATTAGTTAACTTGGGTATCATAACTGCAAAATCGTCAGTGCACTCACAAAAATGGAGGAGCACATGAGCCCAACACGTTGCACCACGTGTCTGCAATGTATTAAAGGTTGAAAGGTTTGGGACTACACGTGTTCTGGACAAGAAGCATTAAGGTAATAACTCCATGGAGAAACAAAAAACACAGTCCAACATAATCATAATAAAGATTAAACACGAGGAATGGTTGATTCGGGCTTGTTCTGGCCACGATAAAATGGAGACAACCAGGAGGAAGAAAAACAAAATGAAGTTCGAACAAAATTGCATTAAAACAATTAAATGTAGATGTCAAAGTATAGGATAAGAACACACATCAGTATTTCAATTCCTTCCCATACTAAGATGTTTTGCAAACAATAACCTGATTGTTCGATCTCACATCATATGTCGTAACCCAACTTTATATTTTCCATATTGAAACAACAATGACAATCTTCCTAATAAATACAACATATGCGTCCTAACCAAATATAAATCCTGTGATGCACTATTTCCTATCGCATGTAAAACAATCGTTCCAAAATGAAAAAATACACAGTCCAAAAAAAGATTTGCAATAAAATATTATAAAAACATAACACTTCCAGGTATGAAAACTAAGCCCGACCCCTCCCTTAATCCCAATTCAAGGACATAAGGAAAAACACAGGCATGGTTTATGATAATGCAAGTTAATAGCTTATAAACGGATACAATAATTTGACAGGCACAACTATAGTTTCACCACAAGAATATAATAGAGAAAGAAGACAACTGAAATGAATGAGGGTTGATGCGCTACTAGAAATTGGACTATAAATAATTAAACAAGGATCTCTCTATGTGCAATAGGGACCATAAACGCAGAAAGATGAAGTCTCTCTCGGGCAAATCATAAAGCCATACAAAACAATGAAATAGAGAGTGAGAAATCTGAATTTCATACCATTTAGATGTAAATCAACATGCAATCACTATATAAAAATTGTGAATTTTATATGTGTGTATCTTGAGTGAAGGAGAAAGTTTCGTTGTTGCTTCCCTGCGCTTGCACTCCATCCCACTTCGGCTTGCAAACAACTGAGACCTCATCGATACCTCCCATCCAACGCTAGGGGTACTCTTCTTCCCCATGAGCCCCCCGAGCCACAAAGGGGACACACACACAATACCATAGCATGATAGCTTCCCATCTCGCCTCGCAAGGTTGAGCTACCACTCGTTGTCTAAGCTAGGTATCCCAACTCCCACAAGAGAAATTCAGTCAAGATAGAATTTTGGCAGTGTAACCTTACACATACTAGACGTTATGCATACTCCTCCTCCGCCATCCTTTTTATAGTGCTGTCAAGTGATTAGTTTCCCAAATACTCATTAGATTCCTTTTTCATTTATTTAATTAGGAAAATCCTTGCCCGTACACATGTCGCCCGATCCCTTAGTTGCACTAGAAAATCAATTTATTAATTAATTAAATTTTCCTATTTCCCTCTCCCACCTAAAATCATTCCTAAAAACACTCCTTTGTGTTCCATTATTCCCTTCCAATTCTTAAATGACTTATGACTTAGTTAAATCCTAGTTGAGTTCATAAATAGAAAGTTCCAAAGGCTAGATTCCTTACTAAGTTACACTCCCCTTTTTCTTTAACTTTCCCCTTTTTATAACTAAGTTCAGAATTAGCAGGTTTAGACAAAAAAACCAATTACCCCTTTTATTAATTAAACCTTTATTAAAATTTTTGCTTTAATTATTAATGCTTGAATTTTCTTTACACCCTTGTTGTTACATGTCTAATTAGTTTTTTTTTGTTCAAAGGTTCTACTTAGACCTAGGGTTTAAATTCAATATGCTTGGTGAGAGTTCTTAAGGGAAAAAAATGTTATTAAACTTTACTCATCACATCATTCATTTTAAGGCCGACTAGGTCCTAAGGAGGCATAATTTTCTAGGCACTAGGTTTATTGACTTAGCATGGTTAAAATCGCAATGTTCCCTTCAAGACACACTACATGCTCCAAGGGTGCCACTCGTGTCTTTTCATTTTTATTTGCTCGGAGTGCCCTTCAAGAAGCACTACGTGCTCCGAGGGTGCCACTCACCTCTTGACTGAATTTGGTAGAAATCAAACCCCTGGAGTCAATACTTCATCTGGTTATCTTTTGGGAGACTAAGGGCCTCTAAGGAATAAGAACCCTCCCTTATTTCACGCCCCTTAGAATCATAGTGAGCAACTGTCAGAGTCTGCCCTCACTGCATCATGGGTCTTCTCTAACTAGGTAATCGTTAACCTACAGTTCAAGCCATGAAATGAGTGCTAGTACAAGGTTGTTGCCACACCTCTACCTCAATGTCTTTGGTTGTCGTGCGTGACCCATTTACTCCAAATGTGAGTCTGTTTGGCAAGCTATCGTCAGCCTGCATCCATCAATGAAACATGCCAACGATAACAATCAACATCATAATATCTACACATATGTATATATGTCACATCAACAACATTTAAACCCTAACAGTCCACTCCCTGACTCGATCAAGAGTCTAAGGTGTTTTATCGGTGCCTCAACATCCTCTAATGTCCAGAGTCCTGCACACCCAAGAGAACTCGGTGAATAGCGCCTGTCGGTGTAAATATAGAAAACATAACATATCATCATATACACAATATCTCATAATCATAATAAAAACAACCAATCGTATAAAGTACCGGATCACTTGCACGCAAGTGTCCTCAAAAAATAAGTCCGCTCAGTGCACGCAAGAGCAAGATGTTATAAATCATAAATGTCAAATCTGTTTTATACAGTAAACAAAATTTCCAAGCATGAGATTCCTTCTCATAATTCGTTTGGATCTTGTGGATACATGCATCAATATTTATTATGGATTACAACAATGCATACCCAATCACCTTATTCTTGAAATTTTCTCAACATTCAATCAGTCGAACCAATTGTTCTCATATCATAACAATTTTTTTAATTACTCAAATCTACTTATATAGAGGAAATAAAATTCCTCAGTAATGGGGATTTTTCTCATAAAGCTTGGCTCTTATAGAAAAAAGAATTTTTCTTATGTATGGCCTTACATCCTTCCATACCCAATACCATTCTCCCTACAATTTCCTCAACCTTTCTTTCAACCACACAAATTGCTAGCATAACATAACAATTTGTAACTATGTATTTTATACAAGAAAATAAAACTCCTAGGCATGTATTTTCTTCTCCTAATGATTTGATTTCTAGTTGTATATATTAGTCTTCCATATGTCTTACATCCCCACCATATCTAGGACCATTCTACCCACAATTTCCTCAATTTACTCGTAGCCAAACATATTGTCAGTAATTTTTAAATTCCAATTTCGAAAACTGTTTAATACAAAAAAATAAAGTTTCCATATATTATCTTTTGCTTATAATGTTTGGCTCTTATAACACTAAAGAATAATCTTCCTTATGGGATTACATTGTTTCCATATCCAAGACCACTCCACCTACAATTTTCCTCAACTTTCACTCAACCAAACAAGTTGTCAGTATGATGCATATGTATATTCTCATGGCAACAATTACAAACATTCACAAAGTGATATAAAAATTAATTACAACAACAATTGAATCACTTCCATTAATCCAAATATTAATTGGAATCAACCCATCATCCTGTACACATGTATTATTAGTCTATATTTTCTTTCCTATAGCCATTAATGTTTTTATTACTTTGTTCCCTCAACACAGATTTTATGTAGTTTATTATTATGTAACTTATTTAACCTGCAACTTTCTTGTTGCAATATCTAACAACTCTTGAAGTTTTATCAAGTTCATGAGTTATGAATACTCACATAATTTAAGTTGTTATCATAATCTTTTCTATGCCATATATTAGATACATGCATTCACCAAAATGCATTCAATATTTCATTTAATACCACTTGTAACATTTTCAACATCTCCAAAAAGTGATCTCAGAATTGTAGAAAACAACAACTCAATCACCGTCAACCAATATTCATAATAAATATAATGCAACTATCCATCATTATGTATTTTCATAACAACAGGATTTTCATAATGCAACAACTAATTACTAATGAAATAACAATCAATGTGACAGTACCCATGGCCACATCTACACAATGCATCCATGAATTGACTACATAATACCACATAACTTTGGGTCTAGCCAACCCCTCAACACACCATCTGAAATATTCCCAATACTTCCCAACTACTTGTATACCCTCCTCTTCAACCCATACACAACATGAGGAAACATAATTCTCAGGTGCTCTTCAGTGTCAACAAAGAGGTTGCAGTCCAAACATAAACTATACAAGGGAATCCATTGAGCACTCACATAGCGTTATAGCCCTTCCATATCCAACCATCCCATGGTATCACACAGGACTATCCCTATGTGTATTCATTGTTATATAAGGAGTATGTCTCATGAATTAACTTGATTATGGTCCCACAACCAATCATAACAAAATATCCAATTAAATTTTATTTAAATGCATTCTAGAATCAACAAGATTTACACACTCTAGGCCTTCAGTCATTACATATCAATTTAAATATTGAAAATTTAACTGAGGGAATTCTTAACTCAATTCCCTTCAACATTGAAACAAATCAAATGTATACCTTCATGGCTATTATCAACCTACTTGATTCTACCTAATCAATTGGTATTTGTAGAATCTCGCAATCTTCCACCTCCATCCTTTTGATCACCATTCCTACCACCCTCATGAGTCTTCACATCGATGGAAATCATAAGCAATAGTAACATCCACATATTTAACCATCATATACCATTTTTATTTAATATATAATGCATCATTAGTCATACTCAATATAACATAACATCACTATTGCATAATGACATACTATTCTAAGTAAACAAGCATGCTATATGCATATTCAAACACAAATGCACATACATATGGATGGAGCATTCAGTGTCAGCATGCCTACTAATGAATATGCATTCTAAATTCATTGTATGCATAATGCACTCTAGTGAATTTTTATTTTAGTTCACTTATTATTTATTTATTTATGTTGTAGTTGGTTGTCTTTGAATTTCTTCATATCCTTGCTACCTTTTGTCCTTCCATTCAACTCGTCTATACTATTGTTCCCTGGTATGAACACTTTCCATCCAAGTTCCACTTAGCCATTCTAGAATCCAATCAATGTTTTCAATTTGGAACAACTTCTTTTGGGTATTCATATCCAAATTTACCTCTATGAAACCTTCCAACACCCTCGAATGATGTAGCTCACAACATTCCATCACTTTACTATCACACCATCCTTGAATGAACTTATCCATAATAATTCCACATCCTTTCTATTACTTCTAGTTGTCCATGGAATTAGTTAATTTAACAATTCCCTATGAAACTATACTTTTCTCACTCAATACCATTCCTAATGGAAGTCTATTTTCATTCAGTGGAACTTTTCAAGTGAAATAACCTTCGTTAATCTATCCATGATTTCTTTGCATTGGTATCCTTCTTCCACTATGAACTATGATATCAGTAGTGGCTTTCTTTATCTAAGTAATTTTATACAAAGTATCTAGGTCATATCTAACAAATTCTTCCCAATCACTTCTATGTTTGTCATATAGAGATGATTCACACCTCACCTCCTAATCTCCTTATTTTCTTTCACATCAAGCTTTGTAGCTATTGACACATCTCTACCCTCAAGGCTATGTAGTCTTAATTTTCCTTTCTATACCCATTAATGACATTATTCACCTGATGACTCCATGTACTATGTGAGGACTCTTGTTGTTGTTCCTTACAAATCATTAATACTCTGTAGTAGCTGAATAATAATTCTTAGTTTCATTATTCTTGAGTTCTTTATCCACTTTTCATTACTTTCCCTGTAGCTCCTTATTGCCTCATCCCACTTCTACAAGCTCTTTCATGCTTCCATGACTCTTATATACAATCCTAGACTTGAATTGATCTGATTAAGTTTCTAAATCTACAAAATGTGCAAACAACCATTTTTGTTAGAATTATGCATATTGTAGAAATTTTGTCAATTAATGTTACACGTTCTTTTTTTCTACTCAATTCTTGAAGAATTATATCATAATTCTCTAAATTATATTAATTCTAGGTTACTCTCCACTAAATCATATTTAAATGACTATATTCATGCCCCAATATGATCTCTGAGTTGAATGTTATGCCTTCCTGAAAAATCCATTTTCACCTTTTTTTATGAAAATTTTCCACTGGTGCAATTTTATTGAAACACCAACTTTTGTCAACTCTAGAGGAAAATATATCAGAAAATAGATAAATTTTCAAATGAGGAATAGATAATAATAATTAAAAGGAATATATGTATATATCTCATATTTTCAATTTGACACTCTAGTAAAAAACTATAACAATCTGGAATATGTAACTTTGTCTTTTTTCATCCCTTTTTTGACACTTCCAATTTTTAGCAAAACTGGCTATCTAACAATCTGCGCACTTTTGGAAATATTCCACTAAAAACAAAAAAAAATTGTGACAATGAGTATATAAAATTTCAATAAAACATAATTTTCCAATTTTGTGATCTAGGGTCACCTTTCCTTCTCTAAATATCTAAAAAATCCCAAAAAAGTGGTCGATAATAGTGGATTTTTGCATATTTAAAAATCTCCATTCCAATCCCCTTTGGATTTATTCAGTTTCTTCATGGGTTATTTGCATTTCTAGTTTCTAGACTCTCTCCAATATTTTCATCTTGAAATTTTGGAACAATTTTTCGGAGGTGTGATCTGCACCATCAATACCAAATCAAAAGCATTATAGACCATTGATCTTATTTCTATTGGTGATGGTTGATCAAGGATAGATGATTCCCCTTATGAACGAAACCTTCCCACTGATATTCCCAATGCTCGATCACCGACTATTTTTCTCTGTAAACCAAATTTCTTCCATGAATCTCATCGATGCCTGATCATTGGTCATCGACCATTGGTAATCTTCCCTGATAAACCAATATTGTTCACAAATGTCATCGAGCCCTGACCATCGGTGATCGGTCACACATTTTCTGATGTGGAAACTATGTTTATGTGCCATGACAGGTGGACAGGGATGACACATATGTTAGCCTCTTTCTCATATACAATCATTAAGTCTTAGTATACCACCGTTGTATATTTTACATACTAGGATATAGTTGTTATCCTAAATATGTTTCTAGATTCCTATATTGTCTCCTCCTACCTTATCTCCTGATGAGGTGTCGATGTGAGAACAATTTAGGTGGTTTCATTATTGTATTATATATTTGTATCATTAACATGAATACAATGTTCAAAATTATGGCTTGAGGCCCTTTCCGCCAATCTTCTTGTCCTAATATTCTTATGCTCAGTTTATTCAATTGGTATCAGAGCTTATTTGTTCTTAAGGGCTTGTTAGTATTGAGTTCCATGGTGGTCTTCCATGAGACATGAGGTGCAAAAAATGATATTAAGATGAACATATAGTAAAAGAGAGAAGAAACCAAAGTTGGAGTGATTTGGTGTTCGAGTGACCACTCTTCTGCATTCATGCAATCTGGTATGGCTAATTATTGTTTGATCAAGCAGGAGAGAGGTATGAGTTTCTGATGTACATATTTGTTTTAATGAAATACAATCTTTCATTATTTAATTGTCTCTATGTGATTTGGATAAATCCAATATTGAATGCATGAATATAGAATGAATGATAGATAGAGAAAATATACCATATAAAGTAAGTAAATCTTATTTGATGGTCTGAGGGAATTGGGTAAAGAAGTGTTTCTATACATACTAAACATGTATGTGAGACAGACATGATGAATCTCTATTGCAAACAGAGATAGAAGGAAGATTCATTTAGGAATGCGAAGATCTCTGTTAAAAATGCATTGAATCGCATGAGATCCATTGCAAAATCCATATAGGAATGCGAAGATGAATCAATTCATAGCGCAATTGAGAAGATCCACTGCCACGAGTCATGATCTAAGATCGTGTTCCAATCTCAATTTGTATTGTTTCTCAGGATTTGGGCAACGCAATAACATCCCAATCATGTATCAGAACTGACACTCTTCCAATTGTAAATAACATATCATGCCATATACCATATCGCTTTGCAAAGGGTTGATCATTGTATGTGTTTGAAGTTTGGCCACACTCTGTTGGGATTCTCCAATCAACTTCACAAAACTCTCACTTGTGAAGGTGAGAGTTTTGTGAAGTTGCTGAGAATCCCTTCCATGCTTGTAACTATTGATATTTTAATTTGTAAAAGGGGTTATCAGTGTTTACATAAGAAGTCTACTTGTAGACTTCATGTACATCATTTTCAATAAAAATATAATTTTTTGCTTCATGTCCTAGATCTGCCCGAAACTTGAATAAGGGGATCTTAGGTACACATTGTGTAGTGTGCAATGTTTATTTTTTTCATGGAGGTTTATATTGTTTACTGTCGATTTTTTACAGTAAAAGAATTGCAATTTTAAATGAAGCACACACAAGCTCTTGCACACTGTTACTCAAGAACATACATTCAAGCACAATAAAAGCTCTCAATTAAGAAGCAAGGAAGATATCAAATTAGAAATCACATCAATAAAGGACAAATAAAGCTCATAATCAAGGAATCAAAGCATCATCAAATTTAAAGATCATCTCAACATTGAAATCGACATTTATTATAAACTTGAAAATAGTATTTTTTTGTAAGTAATCAAATCAAGTTGAATTTCTTAGTAATTGGGTGCATGCTCAGTTGAGCCCGACACCCAATATTTATTGTAATTTTGAGTTTTAATTGAAAAGGTTGAGTACTTTAACTAAAATCATTGTAAACATCACTACTTTGGGATTCATTTTCGGTGGTAACCGACATCCTCATCTTCCTGGAAGAAAGTTCAAGCGAGCCTGAAGTTCAAGAGAGCGTGTTCAAATGGAGCGAAGTTGTGAATTACTAGAGTTTCTGAATACTCTAATAAACACCACTGAACACAACACGATAATATTAAATAAAACAACTCTTCATTCAGTGCGAACTTGTTTGCAAGTGATGCAAGATAAAGTTAGACTTATACAAGAACAATCCCATCGATTGAATGATGTGTTGACAAAACTTAAAAGTCAACAACTAGTGAAGTTTTCTGAACTAGTTTTTGTTCAGAACAACCCTCTCTATGATGATAATGATAATGATGATAATGATGATCAATAGTCAGTGAAGGAGAAAACCAGCAAGCCACCTTCAGAAGAAAATTCCAACGAAAATGAATTGCAAGAAGAAGATGCCAAAGCACAGAGTGATACAACAAGTCTAAGTTAAAGTAAATGTGAAGCACATCATGAAGTACAACATGATCTTTCTATTATGAACATAAATATACATGTATAAAATAGATATTCATAACATAATAATTAATTAATAAATACTAATTATTAATAATGAAAGGTCATGTCTCAAAGGACATGACTATTGGTTAAGGGCACCCCTGCGTGGGTATATAAATGAGCCTTCATTCTCAATTGTAATAATCTTATTTATCTTATCTATTCATATTTTATACATTATTCCTACATGGATTATTATGTTATATTCCAAGTATTTTGGATATTTCTTGTGTGAGCAAACTTTGTTCATCTCATTTGGTATCAGAGCTTCGTTTTTCTGATCCTGACCTTTGGCCAGTCTCTTTATCGGACGTTGTCTGAACAGGATTTTGGCCAACCATACTTCATTCAGAGTTTCTATGATTTTTTTTTGGTCATTGACCACACCAACATTTTTCCATTTAAAAGTTTATGCAGAAAATACATTCCGCTGCCACCTTTGAAAAAAAATAAATATTATTCTGCTGCAATAAGAGTCAAAGAAAAATAAAATAAAATAAAAGAATTAAGTACACTTACCAGCTGCCACCGAAATCATAAAATATCGATTTTGATGCTCATAACAGTCATATTATATATATATATACACACACATAAAACCAATTTGTTGCAAATTGAAGAAATATCAAGTCAAACAGATTACAAAAGAGGTTTATCCTTGCCACTGCCAACTTGGAGAAAAAAAAAATCAGAAATTATGTTGCAGAAAATAACATTCTGCTGCCAATAATTATAAACACAGAATATAAAAATAAGAGAGAGACACAACATTTATCAACAAATATTTGAAATTCGACATAGAACAAAGAAAAAAAAAACATACAAAGTCTATCAGTGTGTAACATCTTGCTCTAGCACACTGAGCAAACTTATTCTTTGAGGACACTTGCTCTCAAGTGATCTAGATTATTATGCTATTAAAACTTTTGATTTTGATTATGAGGCGTTATGGGTTGATGACATGTTGCTTTACCACATCGACATAGACAGGTGCTATTGACTCAGTTTTACTGAGTGTGAAGGATTTTGGACCTCGAGGATGCAGAGGCATCAATGGAACCCCTTGGACTCTCAATCGAGTCAAGGAGTGTGCCATTGGGGTTTGATTATTTTACTATGATATTAGTGCATCTGACTGGATGATATGATATGGATATGTACTGATATGATTTGTTGATGATGCAGTCTGATGATAGCTTGCCGACCAGACTCACATATGGAGTAAAGGGGTAACACACGACTACTAGAGATGTTGAGGGAGAGGTGTGGACAATATCCCTGCCACAACCTACTAGAACTCCCTCCGTGGCTCGAACTGTAGGTTAACGATTACCTAGTTCGAGAGGACCCACGATGCTGTGAGGGCAGACTACGACAGTTGCTCACGATGATTCTAAGGGACGTGCAATAAAGCGGGGGCCTTATTCCTTAGAAGCCCTTAGTCTCCCACAAGTTCACCTGGCGGAGTGTTGACTCCAGGGGTTATTGATGTCTACCAAATCAGTGAAGAGGTGAGTGGCACCCTTGGAGCACGTGGTGCCTCCTGAAGGGCACATTTCACAAGGGAACAGATGAGGCAAGTGGCACCCTTGGAGCACCTAGTGCATCCTAAAAGACACGTTACATTGTTGATGATAGAGGGATGAACCTAGATGGCCCTAAGACAAATAACATGTTAAGTAATTTTTAAAGCAATTTCCCTAATTGAATGTCGCCCAGTACGAAATTTAAGGCCTAAGTCTAAATTACGCTAGTGGTAAAATTTTGTCTTCTATAAAATAATAATAATAATAATAATAATAATAAAAATAAACACAACTTAAATAATAGTTATGATATTCATTAAATCTTGTAACATGAAGGGAGTAAGAAATTTAATTTATTCATAAAAAAATAAAATTTTGTGGATAAAATGTAAAAAGGGAAGTTAATTGTTTTATATTCTTGATAATTTAAAATATACTAATTAAATGATAAAAGGGAAAAGAGGTTAAATTCCACACCGGCCATTTTGAGTTCTAATTAAAAGGGGAAAGAGGGAAAATCTTAAAATTTAGGAAACTAGGAAAAGAGGTAACATAAAAAAGGAAAAAGGGGGACTTAAGGGAAAAAGCGGAAAGTCAGCTTAGTAAAGAATCTACCATTTAAGAGCTTTCTAATTTTAAACAGAATTAGCAATTTCATAATAGGGAAAGCCTTTAAAACTTGTAAGGGAATTTGGGGACACTTAGGAGTGATTCTAGGAGTAACTCTAGGTGGGTGAGGGAAATAAGATAGTTAATTAATTAAGGAAATTAAATAATGGAGGAATGAAGGGGATGGGTGACACTTGTACGGAGAATTTTTTTTAGGATTTTTTCAAAAAACTTAAATTAAATGAGATTTTAGGAAAGAAAAGAAGTTCAAAACTCTATAAAATGAAGGAATGAGAAGGAGGAAGGATCATCTTCTATTTGTGTAACGTTACGTTGCAGAAATATTTACTTGACTGATTTACTTGTGGGATTTGGGGATACCCAGCTCGGAGAGGAGTGGTAGCTCAACCTTGCGAGGCGAGCTGGGAGCTAGTCAAAATCTCTGGATAGTGTGTGTGGCCCCTTTGTGGCTTGGGGGGCTAAGGGGGAAGAAGAGTACCCCTAGCATTAGCTGGGAGGTACTGGTGAAGTCTCGACGGTCAGTGAGCGGGAGTTGCATGGAGCATGTAGGATGTCATCGGAGTGGGTGAGTAGGCAACGGTACACTTCCTTCGTTTGAATGGTAGATTGTTGTTGGATTTATGATTTACATATGCATGTTTATTCGGTAGGTAAACTGGTTGTCTAGTTCCATGACTTAAAATTTTATAGCCTAGCTGATTGATTGGTTGATTGATTTCCCATGACCTTCGTCTTCCCGAATGTCGTGACCACCCTATGTGTTGATTGTGACCTTGAGTTTGTTTATCCTTCGTCCCTAGCTCACCATTCCTCACCTAAGAAGTCGGCCAGGAGCCTGATCTATGGTCATCGCCTAAGCGTCAAAAGACCTATGGATCTCAACGCCCTGCTTTTCTGTGTGAGGATGGTGAAGAAAAGGATGAACCCATCCATCGACTACCTCTGTTGTTGTCCTTGGCAGGTTTTTGTCTCGCACCCTATAGAAAAAGTACCTCTGTGTATGTTACACATTATTTTCGTCATCCCTATGATCGTTAATTATGTAAACCTATTTGTTGCCTTCAGAGGGGTCAGTGGCCTGAATTCCTAAAGAGAGAAGGGAGAAGAACTTCTCCTGAGAAAAGAAATTGCATTCTCCTATGTAAAAACCTTATAAAAAGGGATGTTCATAGGTTTCTATATAGGAAGGGTGTGAGAATGACCCATTCTCGCAGGTTGCACTATAGCCAGGGTGCGAGGTGTTCTCAGGTTGCTCTATAGCTAGGGTGTGAACATTCCATCACGTGGGAAAAATGAGCGTTTTCTCGAATCTTCTAGAAGGGGAAGCTTCTATGGTGAGGTGGCATCCAAATGGTTTGGATCTTACTCACTTTCATGATTTAGTGGGATCATCCTAACCTCCTCACCTTATCCTCTTCAACTTGTAAAAGGAGAGGAATTCTCATGGAGAAAGTTAGCTTTTGGTTGGCTTGGAATTATTAGCTTGGTTGGAGTGTCTTTGAGATTTGCTTTGTCAAGACAGATTGTGAGTAGCTATCAGATCTATGGTCTCAGAATATTTGGAGCAAGAAGTGTGTGGGGAACGAAGGACAGTTGGAAGGGACCTTACGACATCAAGGCTCAGGTTTTAATCTCTCTTTCATATTTAATTTAATATAGTAATATGTCTCTTTCCCATAAAGCTGATATCACTTTATTACATAACTCCTTGATCATATGTATAGATTAGCTATTGAATATATTGAATTGTCTACACTTCGATTGGTTTGTACTGTTGTGGTCTGGATGGCACAAGAGCATTGGAGTGGAGCTGGAACAACAAAGACCCAAGGAAGCGAATCATAAGGTATGTTCATGATTCTTACCTCCTAGTTCATTCAATAGTCTAGATCTAGGGAAAGAGTATTATTCTTTCATGTTTTGTTTTAGATCCAGGTGGATCTAGGGAGATCGGTTTGTGTCCGCACTCACGGATTTATCCAATAACAAAATGGGCGACTCAACTGGGGAACTGATTGTTTCCTAGTTAGTCTAGTTTCCCTTGCTTTGATTGCTTGTTTTATGATCTCTAAGTCTGTGTGAGATCTATCAAGACTCTCTGGATCTGAAAGTTCTCTTAGAAATTTTGTCCTTTTTCCAAATTTTGCTTGTTTATAACCATTCTCGCACTGCACTCATTAGTAGCCTGCGAGAATCACTTGAGTTCGCACCCTGGTGTTCAGTCCAGTGCGAACACCTCGCATTCAACCTATGTCCAGCCTGCGAGAATCCTTGATTCTCGCACTGTAATACACTGCTAGCCTGCGAACTCACTTGTGAAAATTTTGGATTAAGTCTTATGATACCCAGTTTTTCTTTGAACAACTGGATTGAACTTTTATAGCTTTTATTGATCTGTTTACAGTTTGCTTGACATCCTTTGAGTTGCTTTTAGCCACTTTTGCTTTGTTTGGTTTTGAAGGATTAGTCTCTTGCTTTGAATGTCTTTCAATTACAAAGCATGTGTTTTCTTTAGAACTGTTTAGGGAAAGATCAGATTTCTTCTGAATAGATCGCTTTAAAAGAGAACTTTTAGTTTGGGTTTCATTGTTTTAAGAAAATTCATTATTGCTTTTAGCGAAATTTTTGAAACAAAAAGATTTAATTTCTTGATTTATATTAGATTGGGGGCATCCTTGCATTTGCAGTAGCGGAATTGCATGATTGATATTGATGAGTTTAATATATTTTGGGACATTGTGCATATGGGAATGATAAATGTTTTCTCCTTCTCGTAGCATAGTTTTCATCGAAATGAAACGATTGCATCTTCATATCTTTGCATAATTTTCGAGTCGGTCAAAACACCATATTGTC
>ML782386.1:266538-301303 GCA_009831015.1 Picea engelmannii | reverse complement strand
CTGGAACAACAAAGACCCAAGGAAGCGAATCATAAGGTATGTTCATGATTCTTACCTCCTAGTTCATTCAATAGTCTAGATCTAGGGAAAGAGTATTATTCTGTCCTGTTTTGTTCTAGATCCAGGTGGATCTAGGGAGATCGATTTGTGTCCGCACTCACGGATTTATCCAATACCAGTGTATAAAAATCTTGCATCGTGTGGGTTCTCCCGGAAATCATTTCAATAACTTATCCCTTGAATCCTTGTGTCCTCTCACTGTTGGTTGTGTCAGATTAGTAACCCATGATGTAAAGGATTGAAATCAGTCTGAAATTTTATTGGTGTCTTGACTTTTCAACAGATCTAATTTCGGTCAGCAAAATTCTATTGATATCTTGGTAATGAATTTATTTTTAAAAGAAAGTCTGTGTTTTATAAACTATATCCTGGAGGTGAAAAAAAATGGGCTTCTGTCATTTCAGTCTACAATCTTTGTTTGGCCTGTGATTTATTTCCTCCATGCTTTTAATTCATGAAAAACAAATTTTCGATCAGGGTCTGTGTCTTTCGACTGTGATTATTTCTATGACTTGAATCAAAGGGGATTATTTTATCCCTGTCTGTTTTTTTTTTTTTTTTTCTGGGCGGTGATTTTTGCCTTGAATCGTGGGAATATTTTATCTCTGTCTTCTTTGATGGCTATCCCAAGCATTGAAAACATTTATCACTGTCTGTCGATTTTATTACTTAGATTTTCCATGATTGATGGTTACAAATTTTTAATTTTACCTCTGCTTGGTCACCACAATTTTGCTCCCAACAGTCGCTGAGTGGCTGTTAAGCCTTGATTTCCTTGGTTGAAAACAAGGTTGGAGTGGCTATAGAACTCACCCACGAAGTGTTTACCAATAACTGACTGTGGTTGTAATTTACCACAATTTTTTTTTCTTCCATTTAAATGGGATGGTGTCACTGTTCTTTACCATGAGTTGCAGGAGGATTGCTCTCTGCATCTACCTGATGATGGCCCATGAAATGTTTACAGAAAACATGACCGATTGTTGTAGCTACCACATATTTTTTTTCATTTAAAGGGGACTGTCTCGCTATTGTTTACCCCAAATTCACAGGTGGACTGTTCGTTGCGTTTTTATGTTAATTGACCACAGTTGGATATACCTTTGGACTGTGTGCATGTGTTTTTCTCTTCCCACTTGTTGGACTGTGAATTTGTCCGTCTTTTGCATGAATTTGTTGAGAAATTTGTGGATAATCTTTTAGGGTGGTTGAAGTCTACTAGGTGTGGATAATTCAATTATTTGATAAGTATCTACATTCTAACATATTTCTTCTTAAACTTATTTGAATGATTTGCAAATCTGTTATCAATGATTGTATGTGTGTCTAAGAGGAAACCAACTCCATGATGATTTTGTTGTTAAACCAACCTGGCTCATTATACAACAATACTTGGCTCATTATGCAACAATATGTTGGTATTGAATCTTTTTGATCATTTATATTTTTCGTTCAAAATATCAATTCATTATTATGAAAAATCATAAATTCTAAGTCAAGTATAATAAAATCAACCCATACTCGCCATGTGTTGCCCATGAAACATAATTTTCTGATTATAAAGTGTTACAATTTGTTCCCAAAATCTATTCCAAATCAGTTGAATGTGTTGGACAGTCCTCTGTTAACTTATGGATATAAATTTGAATGAATAATGACATATTAATTTACTTGATTATTTCTTCTTAATAAGGCCTAAACATTTTGTTTAACTTGGGCTCCACTACTTAGTTTCAAGTTTGGGAGATAACTTAGACCTTTTGTTATTAACATGGTGTTGAAATGGTTATGATGATTTTTCAATCTTCTTATGATTCATTGATAATATTTATTTTTGTATTTGAGTAATAGGCCATTTTGGCATTAAGACAATTGTATTGACTTGTGGACAGAGTTGGCAAATCTGATTAAACTGGTTCATGATTTTAGCTTTGATGTTGATTGTGCTACTCATTTAGCTAGTTCTTTGATTTATGATGGTGATTGCTTTCATGGTCGTGATGTAAAACTCTTTGGGTGAACAACAATTTTATCGTGCTCATGAATTAAGAACTTTGGTTGATATGTATGTTCTTTCTTTACAATAAGTTTTTATCCAACATCCTAATTGGAACTAACTCAGACTCGCTCAAATGAGTCGTAATCCATGTTAAGATCGATTGGTAATTGTTGACTACTGGAATTTAGACTGGTTAATTGATTTGTATTGAAAGCCTACTTAAATCATAAATTTTGACCTTTTAGCCTTGAGTAATGGTTGGTTCTTGACAAAGTCATTTTTAGCTTGTGCTTCCTATTAAGGGTGTGGTTGTTCATTTTAATTAATGTTGTACTAGGTTGTAAACATTTCATGTGCTTGGTCCGCTTGTGTCGGGTGGGATGTAGACGCCTCCTTGTTCCTCATAACAGTTGCCAAACCTGATACCTTAAATGTTCAAAATCAATGGGAACATGTGCTTGAGCATTTCTTATGTGTCCTAGAGGTCCTAACCATTGTAGGGTAGGACGAGCGGGTAGTCATTCTTGTTCTTCATCGAATGAATGTCGTACATTGCTTCCAGGTCTTTGATGTGCTTTTGTGTCAGGTCTTCATGTCTGTTGTGGCATGAGTTTCTTGCGTTTTGTTCGTCGTCCTATTGCGTTGTCGAGTATAATGTTCTTATTACCCTTCTACACATGCACACAAAAAAAAAAAATTACACTTGTTATGTGAGGTTTGTTGTCATGACGAAACGAGAGGTTCGTTACATAGTGGCATGAATAAATATCTACATAATTTATGATTCAAGTAAATAATTATAAATTCCCATGGAGAATTCTTTTTGGGGATTAAAAATAGTTATAGAAAAATAGAAAAAGAAGCCACAGACTTATTGCAGCTGCACCAGTTGTCAATTGACCCATCAATACACCACAGTATGGTTCAATCCGTACAATAGCCACCAAATTTTAAAATCAGTACCCATTGTGCACATCTCGTACAACCATATGATTGATAAATCGATCCATACAATACGTTCTGTGATATAATTGGAGGGATGTATGACTTTTTAACTGGAAAATTAATTGTCTGTACAATGAGTTTTAAAGATAAGCGCAGTCCATATGGAAAATTAGCATTGTTGTACATGTTCGTACAATATTCAATTGATAAATTAATCCAATGTGTATTGTGTCATGCCATACCATTCCGTCCATATGAATCGTGGTGTAAAAAGGTCATGTCCGTACATGTTTTAAATTTCATGTTGAAGTTAAGATATATAAAGGGTATTATTTTTTTAACAAGGAAAAATTCACCTTCATTAAACATTTTATAAAAAGAATAAACATTTTATAAAAAGAAGAGGAAGTTTCACAAATGGAAAAATTCACTTCATTTTGGTATAAATCCAAGACTATATATAAAGCATTATAAAAGGGAAAATTCTAAATAAAGTGAAATGGCTTTATTATTAAGTGAATGACATCGATTAAATAGTCATAAATTAAAAGAGCTTAACCCTTTATTATTAAAAGGGAAAGAGATTAATTATAAAAAGTTTTTTTTAAATAAATAAGTCTTTATTTAAAGAAATCAATTATAAAAGGTTTTTTAAATAAAGAAGAAATTTATATTTAAAAAGAAGAAGAAAGAGTATTTTATTATATTCCAAGGTACTTTTAAAAAGATAAAAGAGTATTACAAAATTAGTGAAGGAAATTGAAAAAATATACATAGAAGTATAAGGAAAAGGTGAATATAAATTTTATTATTGAATGAAAGTATCTTTACATTTTATTAAAAAAAAAAAGATTATCAAGAAAAATATTTACAAAAAGCAAAAGAAGTGAAAAAAACAAACAAGAAAGTATATAAAAAAAAGAAAAGAAAAAAAAAAGAATATTCAAAATATATATTACTTTGTTTCTATATATATTTATATATATAAAGGGATTATATTGGATTATTTATAGAGATATAAAGAAATCAAATAGATATTATTTGATGAAAAAGTAAAATTGCTTTTGAAAAAGTAAAAAAAAATAAAGATATTTCAAATATCAAAGAGAAAGCACTTTTAATACAAATATTAAAACGAAAAGTGCCCAAAGGGGTTGGATCCAATGGTGGAAAGCAAGGAGTTTTTCACCGTTGGGCAAGGTTCAATTCTCGTGAGGGCTTTACCTGGAGCCACGGGGACACCTTGAGGTAGTGGTTGAATGTGTGGTTGCACCCAGAGATACTATAATAAATGGTATGGTGACCCGTGCACACATAAGTGGATCAAATCCCACCCCCATGTCCTTCATATAAAATCCCAAAGGGGTTGGATCCAATGGTGGAAAGCGAGGAGTTTTTCACCGTTGGGCAAGGTTCAATTCTCGTGAGGGCTTTACCTGGATCCATGGGGACACCTTGAGGTAGTGGTCGAACGTGTGGTTGCATCGAGAGATACTATAATAAATGGTATTGTGACCCGTGCACACATAAGTGGATCAAAGCCCACCCCCATGTCCTTCAACTTTACGTTCCCGAGGTGTAGGACAGTCAGTGATGGAGTGTGTTGTTAAGCCACTCCGTGATGTTAAATTCACTGGTTCGAAACCTGCAGGGACAAAAAATCCAAGCATGTTAAGGGTTGGTGTGGCTCAGGCCGGGTGTGATCCCCGGGTGATTTTGACGGCTTAGATGCCCCTGAGTCGCGGTTTCTCAAGCGACAGGTGAATCCCGTAGCCAACAGGTCCCGCACAAATTAACAAACAAAAAAAAAATATTAAAACGAAAAGTACTTTTATACTTTATTATTAAGGTGTAATTATAAGGTGAAAAAGCTATTAAAAAGTGTATTTTATATAAGATATTTATTTATAAATTGAAAGGAGTCTAAGGAAAATGAATTTTTCTAAAAAGGATTGAAGAAACATTTAAAAATCATTTATTATGGAAGGATATCAAGGTAACTTAGAAATTCAATCACGAATATTGAAACGAGAACTAGGACATTATAAAGAGAGCAATAAAAAGTTATAGTTTGAAATTGAGAAGGAAAAATAATTTAATGGGTTAACATAGAAAGATAATCGCTACTTCAAAGAGGGCGTTTGGGAACTCATTGCACAAAATGAAGAACTAAATACCGAAAGACAAAAAATGGACCAAGACTTACTAGAACAAGATGAAGAAATATTACGATTAAAAAATCATAGTGAAAAACTTCTTACTCAAATTCAGAAGTCAAGGGATACAAAACAACGTGTCCAGGAGTTGGAGCAAGAGAATCAACATCTCTGGAAGAAATTATCAAGAAATGATGAAGAAACTTCTTGTTTGAAGAACCTTAATAAAAAATTGTTTGAACAAATTAAAAAGATGAAAGATGAAAAGCCAGAGAATCAAAATTTTATAAATAAAGCCGACAAATTAGAATATGAAGAAGAACTTTCACACCTAAGGTTTCAAAATCAAAATTTACTAACACAAATAAAAAAGATGAAGCACGATAAGAAGACTTTACAAGAAAAACTAGATCACAAAACATCATTAGTTGATAAGGAAATGATGACAGACCCAATCAACCTTACAACTCAAAAGGATGCAAATCCAAATGATGTAAAGAAGATTTCAAATGTCGAGGTACAAACAAGCCATAGATATGAAGAAGACTCAAATCCAAAAGTTAATCAAGAAAAATATGCAAGTATAAGAAGTAAAGATCAAGTTGTGAGGATGCATTATCGACATCCTAATCACAAAAATTGATACTTCAGCCAATCAATGTATCACCAGAAACAAATAACCGCTATGTCTAAGAATATTACTTCCACTAGAAGTGTGGGTCAAAATATAAGCTATCAGGGGAGTAGAAATGTATCAAGTTATTTCCAAGAACTCGATAAAAACCCAAATCTGCAGAAGATCAAATTAGGATGGACAAACTCTTTTAAAATTTGACAGTTCTGCTCAGCGCTTAGAAGATCCTATTATCTTAGGTCCTCAACGATTACTAACTCAATAATGAATAAGCATGAGACAATAATTACAATCTATAGCAAGAGATAACTCTTCCATAAAGTATGCTTTGAGGACAAAGCATTTTTAAGGGGAAGACAATGTTATGAACATAAATATACATATAAAATAGATATTCATAACATAATAATTAATTAATAAATACTAATTATTAATAATGAAAGGTCATGTCTCAAAGGACATGACTATTGGTTAAGGGAACCCCTGCGTGGGTATATAAACGAGCCCTCATTCTCAATTGTAATTATCTTATTTATCTTATCTATTCATATTTTATACATTATTCCTACTTGGATTATTATGTTATATTCCAAGTATTTTGGATAATTCTTGTGTGAATGAACTTTGTTCATATCACTTTCAAAGCCCATCATCAGACCTTGGGAAGAATTACACTTCAATATGAATCAACATGGCTTAGGATATGAAAATCAAAACAATTTTCATATTCCAAATTAATCCAAACCAATTTTGTTTGTAAGTGTTGGATTTATTCAAGAAAAATCAACATCAAATGTCGAAGATCAAGATGTTAAGTGTCAACATTACAATCGAATTGGTCACATGGAGAATCAGTGTTTTGATCTCCATCCTTGCCAGCATTATGGAAAGCATAACCATTCTTCAGAAAGATGTTCAATACTGAAGAAACCTCCAAGATTGAAGATTCACTATGAGTGGATTGATCCTTGGCAATGGTCATCAACTACCAAGCGATTATATAAGTCTTACCGAAGAATACAATCTCGAGTAAAGACGTGTCTTGCACCAGCTAGTGAAATGTGTCTATAAATTCAAAGTGGTCCCCTTATGGTGTAGATTTCGAGCATGACCGTCACAGGATGAGACAACATGTGGTTCTTTCTGCATTCCCACTTTGTGTTGTACTCAAACAGAACAAGTATGGTGCTCTCTTGAGCATAGACAGGGGGAGTATAATGATGTAAGTCTCATGCACCTTAAGGGGGGTATTTCAAAATACTAGTGAATATGGTTCATGGAACCACTTATGGTCTCTCCTTTCAGCTGACAAAGGGGGAAATTGATGATGAAATTGAAGATTGTTGTCAGAATTTTTTTTTCGACAACACCAAACATAAAGTATGCCAGATGGGCATGAAATTTGCCAAATGGGAAACTACGGTCTATAGATGACAGAATTTGGCAGAATGATGTTTCTATATTGAATCATACATTGGGATGTTGATTTTGAGAGAAATGATGTGCACATTTTGTTCACCTAGATGGTCATTGGACCTAGCAGAGGACATATGGATCCTACTGCATTGCAGCTTGGCATTGATTAAGTTGTCAGGAATTTTCAGGGATGTGGCAGACTTGCAGCTAATTCACTTCTCTTTTTTCTCTCTCATCATATTCGATTTCACATCAGTGAAAAAATTGTTGGCATTCTGGCTCACATGATTACACAGTCATATTTTCCAGATTTCTCAGCATCCAAATTAGGCAGTTTTTCAGGCAGTTATTCATTGCGGCTTAGCTGAGGAGTTTCAACATGAAGACATGGAGATATACCAACTTATGCACTTGATTTTTTAGTATTTTTGTTTGGACTTATGATTGAGGGGGGTAATTTTATCCTTTTTCTCATATACAGTCATTAAGTCTTAGTATACCACCTTTGTATATTTTACATACTAGGATATAGTTGTTATCCTAAGTATGTTTCTAGATTCCTATATTTTCTCCTCCTACCTTATCTCCTGATGAGGTGTCGATGTGAGAACAATTGAGGTGGTTTCAGTATTTTATTATATATTTGTATCATTAATATGAATACATTGTTCAGAATTATGGATTGAGGCCCTTTCTGCCAATCTTCTTGTCCTAATATTCTTATTCTCAATTTATTCAACATTGTACTAAGGAATTAAATGGGATGGCCTGGCATGACACGTGGATGTTGATGTGGCATGAAACATCATCACCTTCCTTTCCTTCATAGACCATCAAAAGTTTCCCTTGGAAGAATTCAAACATTGAACTAATTCTCCCAATGATGGATCATCGACCATAGACAATCAAAGACATCTCTTGGTGAATTCAACACTTCACCAAAACTTTACCAAAATTTTTTGATCCCTAAGCATCGACTGTCAGGTATTAGAGATGTCTCTTGGCCAAAATTTGACCCTTTGCTGAATTCATTGATCCCCAACCATGGGTCTTCGACCATTCAAGATTTCTATTGAATAACTAAAAATTCACCCAATTCTGCCGACTCCTAACCATTGGTCATTGACGATCAAAGAATTTTGTTGATGAATTTCAACACTTAACAATTTTCAGCCAAAACCCATGTGAATCTGGGTCATCGATCTCCCAATCAAACTAAACTTGACTATTGATTTCCTCCAACTTCCCAAATGACTGAAAATGAACATGGATCGTCGATATTCCTCATTTTCCAAACCACCGAAATGAATCTCAAACATTGATATGGTAGCTTTGTCAAATTTTGAAACATTACAATTTTTAAATTTTTCAAGAAAAAATTTGGGTTGTTGATCTCAATATCGAACATGATCTCATCCTTAGATTCTATGAAATATTCCCTACACTCCAATGGCCATTAAAATATGAATGATTCAATCCTCCAAGTCGAATTCAAGTCTACAACTATGCAAATCGAATCCATTAACTTCTTAGATAATTCTGAATTATTGCAACTCAAATTTCCCCATGAATTCGGGGATCTTTCTCTCTAATATTTTCATTTTTCCCCAATTTCACTCGAATCAAAGTTTTCCACAACGAATTTTCTAAATTCTCACTCGTTTTATCCCATACTAGTCTGGTGTTCAAACTAGAACCTCTGATACCAATCTATAACGTACCCAACCACCAGCAAGATAGGCACGCTACCTCAAAAACTCACTTCCAGATATGAAATTGAAGTTTGGTAGTAATTTATTCGAAATCAAGTGTGAAATAATGCAATAATCACACATGAAATATCAAGATTCATGCAAAACCATCCAAGAAAGGAACAATGTTCCATGCACAACAATACCAACACGTAGGAACATTATACATATGAATCTCAGAGGCAATAATAACAAACAACATAATATAAATACACAGATAAAATAGAGAGAACATATATTTAATTAAACCATCACCAATTGGTTGTAGACCAAGGAAGTTCCTCCCAACTATAGACATTGTCGTTCCAATTCTCAATAACATGTCACCCTCGAGTTGGGGATATGAATCCACAAGGATGGGTCTTATGCCAAATCTAAAACACACAACAATTAGATAATAAGATCTCAGGTCTTCCCAACCACACAACAATCCTATTTTTCATCTCTCTTTCCCCTTCAGCCTACACAACCCAAATAAATGAACCCCTTTCTCTCTCATGCAGTTCCCCAGGCTATTCCATTTATCTCTAGGGCTCGAGTGCTACTAGTAAAAAATCTCCATGTTGCAAACTCCAAGGATTCTTACCTATGACATTTTTTTCAGAAATAACATCAATCTCATGCCCATAGGCATCCATTCCAACCTGGAATGATCAACATATCCTCACAACCATCTCACAATGGCTCTCCTCCTCCAACCATTCATTTCCATGCTCCAACCAAGGGCACACGAATTATCAAGAGTGAAATGAGGAATTCTCAAAAGGAAATGATTAACCAGTAATAAATAACAACCCATAGGAAGGGTTTATATAATTACAAGACTCGAGAACCACATGGACTCCCCAAGAAGCTCATGTAACAACTTTTACCAATTAAAACCAAAATGGGTGAATCAAATATAATAAAAATACTTAGACATTTTAGCCCCCTCTCTCGTGGAATCATATCCCCCTATCTCTTGTCCTTGTTTTTCTTGCATCCAACGATGTATTATATATCTATATCTATATCTATATCTATATATATATATATATATATATATATAGAGAGAGAGAGAGAGAGAGAGAGAGAGAGAGAGAGAGAGAGAGAGAGAGAGAGAGAGATGTATTACATTTCTAGGCACTCTGGCCCCTTTCCAACTTTACCAACTCACCAGCCTAAGTCATATTTACATAAGACATTCTAGTTCATAGAGATAAAAAAATGGGATGTTACATCTCTTTCAACATATTTAATAGAATGTTAGCATGTTATACATGTTTGTCCCATGATTTGATGTCGAAAAATATATCAACAAAAAATACTAACAAATTTTTTATTACTAAGGGTTGACAATATAATTTATCAATATTTGAAATGTTGAAGGTGCATTAGTAAGGTTGAATGGAATCACAAAAAATCCATAGCGAACTTCATGTGCTATAAAGGCTAATTTTGGAATGTCTTCTTGTCTCATTCTGATTTGATGATATCTAGAGCAGATATCCAACTTAGTAAAAAAAATTATCCTTTCAATTCATCTAATAATTCATCAATGAAAAGAATAGGAAACTTATCTTTAATGGTCATTTTGTTGAGTTGTCTATAATCTAGGTACATATTCCCCATCATTTTTTCTAACCATCACTAATGGTGAAGAGAAATCACTTTAGCTATGTAGACTGATCCCGACATCTAACATTTCTTGAATAATATGATCAATCTAACTCGTTTGTGCATATGGGTACCTGTAAGGCCTAATGTTAGGTGTTACATTTCTGAGTTGAAAATGAATAACATGGTAATGATATTGAGTAGGTGGAATACAAATTTAGGTTCAAGGATATGCGTGTCACATTGAATGTTTTCCTTTAAAGTTCCCATAAATAGATCTAACAAATTATCCTCTAGAATTTTCTTTACCATGAAACTTAGTTTTTGGAATTGTTAAATGTTCTCTGTAATTGACCTCTTTGTCAAAGATTTATCAATTGACTGTAGAATGAATTTATCTTAATATCCCCATAATGTGCTATCAATTCATTCGTAAAAATGGAACAAGAAATAATAGAATCATTTTTTATTTCACAACAAAATTGATACAAGACAAATTGATCGTTTTCTAAATACAAGGATGCAAGAGTTACCTTTCTTAAGGTTGCCGCTTGGTGTAGATCAAAGAATCACTCCATTGAGAATATCCATGTTATATGATCTTTACCATCAAACTTCCTCATATTGATCTTGGGAATTAAGTAGTTCCTTGTTGCCAAGTGGATCCCCCAATAATGTGAACTTAGAGGTGATCAATAATCATGATTTTGGGGATAAATATTTATTTCCTCCACATTTACATTATTTCCTTGGGTCTTGATATCTCCTCGAGATAATATCTCATCAAGAATGCATAACAACATGTTTGAAATTGAATTTTTCAATTATTACATCTTATCCATCTTATTTTTCATTTGTACCCTATTTTCATCCATATTCTTTTCCATTTGTACCAAATTTTCATCCATATTATTTTCCACGTGTTCACTATTTTCATGTGACATCCCCAAAAATATTTTTTTTTTGAAATTTAAATTTGCTGGAAATTTATTCCGTTTTTAGTAAATTCGAATTTGGAATTTTTTTGCCATTTATGGAAATTCCGAATTTCAAATTTGATATTTGTAATTAATTATTATGACTGTTGGCAAGAGATTTGATTTGACTCAACTAACTATTTGACTATGACACTTGTATAAAAACAAAATATTTATATTGATTGCAGGAGGACAAATGGAACAACCATGTTAAAATCAACTGACCATGACTCCATGAGTGGGGAACATGTTGGAACTACCTCTAGGATGATTATTACAAGTGGAAAATCAGTGATTTGGCCATTGGCAGCCCCTGAAAATCAGGGATTTAGAAAGCTGTGAAAATTCCCAAGGGAGGGAAAAGACCTAGGCAAATTGATTAAATAGCATATGCGAGGAGGCAGGACACTGCCAAGTATGCTAGGAAAGGACTATAGAATTTCTTGTTGTTATGAACACTATTGTTGGAGTGTGAGGCAAGAGGAAAACTACTGGAATTGCAGGACATTGCTGAGGAGGAGTTTTATTGTCCAAGTTCTCCCTCATGGATTCATGCTTAGGCTAGGGGGTGAACCAGGCAAGTGATTTTGGCTGCCCTATTCTATGGTTGGGAGGAACGTGGCTGTTCCGTTTTTTTTCCAATGAGTTTATTCAGATATTTCCTCTTAAACCTCCTCTATTTAAAATCGTTAAATGGTTGGTGTAATGCATCTGTTAATCATGAATTGAGTAATATTATGGACAAAAGATCGAAATCAAATGTGATTATCTCTGTTGCATTTTATTGTCGGGTAAATACTAAATTTTCCATCAATCTTCTAGCTGTGAGAATATGCCTGGTTAAGTCCTAAAGGAATAATTTCCTATGGGTTAGTTTGATTGTTGTATTAGAGTAAAAGTGGTAGACAAATTCCCAGAACCGAATGGTATTTATCATAATGAACTAATTAAGAGTGCATTGTAAACGGAAATTGAATAAACATATATACATATAGACCTATGTTTATATTTTCATGTGGGTTATTACCTATATAGAAATACAATAAGTAAATGAAATCCCTTTTTCACACATATTAAACATTATGAGATCCAGGTACACAAATGCTTGGGATGAATTTATGTATGAAAAGTAATCAAATAATTGAAAAATTCTCTACAGAAAGACCTACATTACACAAAGTATAAATAATTCCAGTCAATATGGTCTAATTATCCACATGTTAAAACACTGGAATAAATTGGAAATAAGACCATTTAACACAAGACCGATTTTGGAATGTAATATGAAGGGCGCAAAGGCCCCAAATGAAAACGAAAACATTTTGGAACCCTATGTGTGCATATGCTCGGGTAACATCCACGATGTTATAAATCAATAACATAAATCGCCTCTGTGTCTGTAATAGTCTGATAAGTAATGAAATAAACAATAGACTCGACTCAACTACAATTCAAGAAGTTATATTGATATCGGCATACTGTTGACAGTCATAAATTAGACACTTTGTATTACTCTACTTTCATTATAGGACATGCAAAGAGAAGAGTCCTAAATCTTTAATTAATTAAACACAAGCAAAAAGTTTGAGCCCAGATTTAGGGTAGGCATGAAACGACGCAGCCGATCGAATTATAAATAATGGTACATTATTATAATGATCATTTCCTTGCTAAACAAGAATTGAACTTCAAACTAGGTACATTATAGTTACAGGCCGAGGAAAAGACTTTGAATTTTGCATCAGGGACGATTAAATCCCGAAGGGTTTGTGTTAAGGAACCCGAGTACCTTTTCCCATGAAAAGGATGGTTGAAATTTCGATGGTTCGGAGTCTTCTATCCTGCAAAGTAAACCAGGAATCATTATTAGCATTTGTCTTAGGTAGAAAAGTAAATATAACTAAAATGCCGAAGAAGAATGTTTATAGCGAACCAAAATTTAAAGAAATAAATAAAATCAAGATTATACTTAACTTGGCCATGGCATAGGCCACCCTCACACCAAAGTAAAGGAATCCAACCTCTAACTTGATGGGAAAAGGAAGACAATACCGATCTGATGGGTACCTCGCAAAAACAAGTGGGAGGCCCCATCATTAGAATGCATTGTATACAGTTCTCAAAAATAAGGAAAAAGAAAACTTACACATCCAAAGTAAAACAGAGAAAGCCTAATGGGGTTTGAACTAATCCAGAACTACAACACAAAATTTAGTATGTACATCAGACCACACTTGAGAATCGAACCAATAGTAAACATGCTTTTCTTAATGCTATAAGTACCAGGGATTATATGTTCGGCTTGCGAACACATTTCTTTAAAAATCTTTTCAGACATAGAGTTAACCTCTGAATGAAAATACAGAAAAACCCTTTCATATCTCTCTCAACTAATGGGTAGTCTATCATGGGTTACCCTGTTCCTCAACCTTCGAAAAGACATGCCCTGGGTAGAGTTCTGTCCTAGCCGGTTCCATTTGGGGATCAACATAATGGTGGAAATTTATCAGGGGTCCGAAACTTAGATAATAACAGTTTTAGAAAGGGTCAAATGAAAAGACAAAAGGAGGATATGAGAAAAAATTTCAATGAAGACCCAACCCCGTAACCTTCCAGTTAGACTATGGCAGAATGAAGGACAACGAAGAGGTCCCGAAAGGGGTTGGAGTCTTTCCTCACTGAAGGGAAGTTTTCCCCAGTAGATTTCATGTCTGGAGTTGTAAGACAACTAACAGGTCATAGGAGTAAACTGTCACATGAGAATCATAACCAGAGTCATAGTCAAAAGAAGAAAGGAAATCATCCACCTTAAGTAAAGGCGATTTCTTCTTTGAAAAAAAATGTTAATGTTACAGAGGGTTGCAATCTTACCAATGTATACGGATAGGGACGCCTGGTTTCCACCTGGTGGGTACTTCTGTGCATTCAAAGCTCCCTCGTGGTGCAACTGTTCCTCAGTGAACAACCACTCTCACCAGGACCTTCTCTTCTCTTGGCCCGAAGAACGCAAAGGTTCTTCTGTTCCCCTCGCGAGAAAACTTAGTACCCACAATGACTCTTCCCCCGCGCGATCCTCCCTTCCTTGATTATCGGAGGATCGGCCCTCGCAACTTTGCGAGTTTAACAACTGAATATTAGATCCTCAGATCCCCGAGACCCGATGTCTCTGGTCAACATTGAACTTCCTTCGGCGTATCGGAACCTCGAGCTATCGCGACTCGCGTCACTATACTTTCGGGGTCCCAAATCCTGAGATCCGAAACACCGATATGTTGATGACTTTCTATCTCGCCTCTCGCTTCCTCGCCCCTCGCGAGACCAATCTCATCGCCCTTCTACTGCCGAGACTCGGTGTCCCGAGATGGCCTTCTACGTCACCCGACTATGACCCACACTAAACACGAGATTGGTGGGACTTCACTTCTCGCGATCTCGCGATCTCCTCTTTCGAGAGGTAGGAGTCTTACCTCGTGAATTCCCGATGCGTCCGATCCACGAGACGAGTCACACTCCTTGTGGTCGATGGCTTCTATCAAATCTGAGCTTTGAGCTTTCTTCTGTTTGCCCGTAGACTTCACATTCACTTTTCCTCCTTGCGCGAGTCCCGAACAAGAACGTCTTTCTACGAGACTCTCCGCCAACCTGCTCGTTTCTCCTTGTGACCCGTTCCATGGATATTTTCACCACTGCTCTTCGACTACTTCGAAGGCCTATATTTCCTGAGCTTCGCCAACTCTGATTCTTCAAAGACTTCTGTGTAAGCTACTTACGCTCTACCTTCAACAACTTTCAAGTGTTGAAGTCTTCAGAGTCCTTGCACTCGCCTGCAACAGAAAATCTCTGATTTCTTTTCTCAGGATAACTGTTGAGATTCAAACTTCCACCGGCACCTCACCTGCATGGATCGAATAACCCAATTCAACTTCTGGGCAAACGAGAGTGAGAGCACTCGATGCAGGAATCTCCTGGTTCAAACAGAGAAACAATTGAAACTCATTCCCTCATTCTCTCAGATTTCTAATCTGCCATGAAATTACATATGCAGCATAAACAATGAAATCATAACAAGAAGCAAGTAAACAACAACATAATATCAACAATACACAGAGGATAATCATAGCCATGGAATTGAATCAAAGCCTTCCTATTAATTCAATATCTGTACATGGGGATTCTTCAACACTTCTCTGCCTTGTTCTCTCCTTGCTCCTGAATGCTAATACTGAATAATATCGAATGAATTACAATAATACAAAGGAGGGTGCCTATATTCCATTTTCCCTCTCGAAAGAAAAACTGTCTAATCTAGACTTAATTAATTTATCTACTTGCATTAAATCTAATAAATGCCTCAGCTACCTAAGGACGAGATCTTATCTACTCAAGGTCCGTTACAATGTACAAGTGCACTTCATTAAACAAATGCATTAATGTTTGGCGCACCAAATATCAAAATATTTCAAAGTTTTAAAATGCCGACGCTCTCTAGCTGTCTTTTCTTTGCTCCACGCACTGGCTCGCTTGATGGGTTGTGGATGCTCCTGCATCATACTCCTCGGCTCAAAAGATTTCATGGGCTCCTGTCCATGAGCTCCTGCATGGTGTGACCATGCTTCTATATGATTTCCTCTATTTCCCGACTGGCATCCTCCACTGGGTGATTCTTCCATTTTACCAGGTATTCAAAATACTGCTTCCTTCTGGTCTTCCTTCCTACTCTTTCATCCAGTATGCACTCCATCTATGGTTTCTGTGCAACTGGTAATTGTTTATGCCACTGGACCACTGGTTCCTCAGTTCCAGTGTCTGCTTCATCAGCCCTGTATGGGTATAAATCCGAAACATTGAAAATCGGCGATATCCCGATGCCCTCTGGCAACTCAAGCTCATATGCATTCTCCCCGAATTTCTTCAGGACTCTACATGGACCAATTTTCTTCATCTTGATCTTGTTATATGTTCCCCTTGGGAACCTTTCTTTCCTCAAGTGCACCAGAACCATGTCACCAACTTCAAACTGAAGTTGTCTCTTCCTCTGATCGGCTCTGCGCTTATACTCCTGATTCACTCTTTGCAGTCGCTGCTTCACCTTCGCGTGAAGTTCTTTCATCGCCTCCGCGAACTCCTCATCTCTCGCGCTGCTAGTTTCAGCCTGTTCTGACTCCTTGAGTTCAGAAACTCCCCTCGATTGTGTCCCATACAAAATTTGAAACGGGCTCTTACCTGTACTCCAATTCACTGAATCATTGTACGCAAACTCTGCCTGTGGTAGGATCTGATCCCAACTGCTGTGGTGCTCCATCACCAGGCTCCTCAATAAATCTCCCAGACTTCTGTTGACCACTTCCGTCTGTCCATCTGTCTGGGGATGGTAAGAAGAACTGAATTCCAAGTCAGTCCCTAGCTTCTTCCATAGCATCCTCCAAAAATGACCTATGAACTTCGTATCCCGATCCGAGACTATGCTCCTCGGCAATCCATGCAATCGCACGATATCTTTAAAAAATAAGTTTGTGATGTGGGTCGCATTGCTGGTTTTATGACACGGAATAAAATGTGCCATCTTCGAAAATCTATCCACCACCACAAAGATGGAATCAACTCCTCGTTGTGTTCTCGGCAAACCCAAAACAAAATCCATACTGATCGCCTCCCATGGCCTCTCAGGTATGGGCAATGGCTGATATAACCCAACATTCTGCTTTCGGCCCTTTGTATGTTGGCATATCCTGCATCTGTCAACAAATATCTTAACATCAGTGCACATCCATGGCCAAAAATATGATTCGCTCAGCTTGGCGAATGTTTTGTCATGTCTGAAATGACCTGCTAAGCCTCCGCTGTGTTTTTCCTTCATCAAATTCTCCCTCATGGAGCAATCTGGAATGCACAGTTGATTGCCTATAAATAGAAATCCATCCTGGATCATATATTCCAGCCACGAACTTCGATCCCTGAGAACTGGATTCTCGGCTGCCTCGTATGCTTCTGCAAAATCTGCGTCACTTGCATACATGTCTTTCAGATTTTCAAAACCCAAGGTTTTGACTTTAAATTACTGCAGCAACAAACATTTCCTGCTCAAGGCAACATCTACCTTGTTAGCAGTCCCCGAAATGTGCTTTATAACGAATGTAAAGTTCTGCATGTACTCTACCCATTTCGCATGCTTCTGTTTCAACTTCTCCTGTTGACTCACGAACTGCAATGCGTGATTATCGTTGTACAAAATGTATTCCTTGGGTATCAAGTAATGCCTCCATGTTTTCAATGCCTGTATGATGGCATAGAACTCTTTATCATACGTGGATTATTTCAGCTTCGCATCATCCAGCTTCTCGCTGTAATATGCAACAGGTCTGTCCTCCTGACTTAGAACCCCTCCAACAACATACCCACTGGCATCACACTTCACCTGAAATGTCTTCTGAAAATCCGACAGCACCAGAATTGGCTGCTCAGTTATCTTCCGCTTCAATAGATTGAAACTCCTTTCAGCCTCTGTTGTCCAAAGAAAAACTTTATGCCATTTTTTCACAGTGTCCATCATCGCGGCGCTAATTCCACTGAAGTTTCGAATGAACTTTCGGTAGAAACTAGCCAGTCCGTGAAAGCTCCTTACCTCAAAAACATTTCTCGACGATGGCCAATTCCTGATTACTTCTACCTTCTCAGGATCCATCTTCAATTCACTCGCCGAGATTACAAAACCCAAGTAAATGAGTTCTGTCTACATGAACGAACACTTCTTCAAATTTATCAGTAGCTTCTCCTACTGTAGCCTTCTCATCACAATGGCCAAATGTCTCAAATGCTCAGCCCTAGTCTTGCTGAAAATTAGGATGTCGTCCAAGTACACGACCACAAATTTACCGATGAATTCCTGCAAGACCTCATTCATCAGCCTCATAAAAGTGCTCGACGCGTTTGTTAACCCAAACGACATGACCAACCATTCGTACAAACCCTCGTTTGTTTTGAATGTTGTTTTCCATTCATCTCCCTCTCTCATTCGAATATGATGATATCCTCTCTTGAGATCAATCTTCGAAAAATAATTTGCCCCGCTCAGGCAATCCATTAAGTCATCCATTCTCAGCAGTGGAAATCGGTACCTGATGGTGATTTTATTAATCGCCCTGGAGTCTGTACACATTCTCCAGCCTCCATCGTTTTTCGGGCTCAGTACGATTGGAACGGCACATGGACTCAGACTCTCTCTGACCAGTCCCTTGTCCTGCAGATCCTGTACCTGCCTCTTGACCTCCTCATTCTCCTGAGGTGTCAGTCTGTACGTTGCCTTGTTTGGCAAAGCTTTCCCTGGGTATGAGGTCAATGTGATGACTCACACTCCACATCGATGGCAACGAACGAGGTAGTTCGTCCACGATGATATCAGCGAACTCTCCCAGCAGTTCCTGAATCTCCTCTGGCAAGTCATCCACTCTTGTGATTGTCAAAACAATTCTCGACTTCCTGACAACAAAGAATTGTGGATCTTCGTTCTTCTCTAGCTCTATGAGAAGTTCTTTCCCACTCATGAGAAGTATCGTGCTGCTCACTTTTGGCTTCACTTCTTTATCTTTTATTGGCAGCAGTGTCTGTGACCTCCCATCCTTCTCCAAGGTGTATGTGTTCCTCCTCCCATCATGAACAACATTTCTATCAAACTTCCATGGTCTACCCAATAGTACATGACAGACATCCATGGGTATAACATCATACATAATTTTATCCTTATAATCACCCATTTTAAATTCAACCAAGCACTGTCTCGTAACACATACCTGGTGTCCTTTCTGCAGCCATGACACTTTGTATGAACTCGGGTGTTTGTTTGTCTTCAGCTCCAAATTTTCCACCATCTCGTTTGAAACGAGATTATCGGTACTTCCGCTGTCCACTATGACCTTGTATTTCCATCCCTTGGTCTTGCATGTGGTCCTGAACAACCTACATCTTTGCGCTGTGTCCTCCACCTCTTTCTCGGGTTTCAAGAGAACTTTGTGCACTGTCAATGACTTCCCACTTCCACTGTCTTCATCCTCATCATCACGCCTCTGCCGCGCCTCAGTGATGTGGGATTTTCCTCTGTCCGACTTCCTGTCTGGACAATCCACTGCTTTGTGTCCGTCTTTACCACACGTAAAACATGTGATAACTCCTCCTCGGCCTCTTCCTCTACCTCAAGTATGAGGAATTACATTTTTGTCAGCGTAACCATCACCCTGCTCAGTATGCTGCCTCCTCGGCTTAGCATATTGTTGCCTTTGTTCAATTTGTGTCTGCCTCTGCTGTGAGGTACCACCTCTCTCAACTCTACCCTGAGGATTTTGAGTTCTTTCTGGGGCAACTGCTTTGCCTCTGGGCTGACTCCTGCCTTGCCCTCGCTGACCATGCTTGCGGTTCAGCTTCTCCTCGGCTTTTAGAGCCATCTGGTACGCATCCTCAACTGTTTGGATGGTCAACATGCTCAATTCATAATGAATTTCATACCTGAGACCATTCAGGTATCTTGCCACCTTTTCATCATCTCTCTTCCGATGACTAGATTGAATGTTGAGCCTGTAGAATTCTTTGGTGTATTCCTTCACCATCATCAACTTCTGTCTTAGGTTTTGCATGCACCTGAACAGTGTGATCTGGTAGTCTCTCGGGATGAATTTCGCCTTCATCTTGGCGATCATCTGATCCCAGCTCTTGATCTTTTGTTTTCCTTTGGAACATTTGTCTGCCTGCAGTTCGTCCCACCATAAGGTTGCATTTCCTTTCAACTTTGTTACAGCATGCGTTAATTTCTTGTCCTCTTCGATATCTTCATAATCGAAGTAGGTGTCGAGTGCTCGGATCCAATCCAGCAACTCTTCAGCATTCAGACTTCCCTCATAGACGGGAATGTCCATCTTTGTCTTCGAGCTCATCCTGGCGATAGCTCTGATCAACCTCTTTGTTGAGGCATCTTCTGATGTGACCTTTTCAGCACCATGTCCAGCTTCCTCTTCAACCTCAGAATCAATGAACTCCCCTGCGCCAGCTCCGCACCTCTGGGTGGTCTCCATCTCCTCAAGTCTCACCCTTAGATCTTGTATCTGTCGTTCCATCTCTGGATTCCCTGCTGGCCAACCCCTTCTTCGGGCATCCCTATCCTCACGATCAGGTGACTGCCTCTCTCTCCTGGGCGGCATGGTGTTTTCTCTTTGCTACAGAAAGCAAAAGTCTTCCCACTCTGATACCACTTTGTGCAACCGTTCCTCGGTGAACAGTCGCTCTCACCAGGACCTTCTCTCCTCTCGGCCCGAAGAACGCAAAGGTTCTTCTGTTCCCCTCGCGGGAATCCTTCGTACCCATAGTGACTCTTCCCCCGCGCGATCCTCCCTTCCTTGATTATCGGAGGATCGGCCCTCGCAACTTCGCGAGTTCAACAACTGAATATTAGACCCTCGGATCCCTGAGACCCAATGTCTCTGGTCAACATTGACCTTCCTTCGGCGTATCGGAACCTCGAGCTATCGTGACTCGCGTCACTATACTTTCAGGGTCCCAAATACCGAGATCCGAAACACTGAGATGCTGATGACTTGCTATCTCACCTCTCGCTTCCTCGCCCCTCGAGAGACCAATCTCACCGCCCTTCTACTCCCGAGACTCGGTGTCCCGAGATGGCCTGCTACGTCACCCGACTATGACCCACACTAAACACGAGATTGGTGGGACTTCACTTCTCACGATCTCGCGATCTCCTCTTTCGAGACGTAGGAGTCTTACCTCGTGAATTCTCGATGCGTCCGATCCACGAGACGAGTCACACTCCTTGTGGTCGACGACTTCTATCAAATCTGAGCTTTGAGCTTTCTTCCGTTTGCCCGCAGACTTCACGTCCACTTTTCCTCCTTGCGCGAGTCCCAAACAAGAATGTCTTTCTACGAGACTCGTCCGCCAACCTGCTCATTTCTCCTTGCGACCCGTTCCATGGATATTTTTTCCACTTCTCTTCAACTACTTCGAAGGCCTATCTTTACTGAGATTTGCCAACTCTGATTCTTCAAAGACTTCTGCGTAAGCTACTTACGCTCGACCTTCAACAACTTTCAAGTGTTGAAGTCTTCAGAGTCCTTGCACTCGCCTGCAACAGAAAATCTCTGATTTCTTTTCTCAGGCTAACTGCTGAGATTCAAACTTCCACCGGCACCTCACCTGCACGGCTCGAATAACCCAATTCAACTTCTGGGCAAACGAGAATGAGATATTAACTGTTGAGCCTCATCAATGCACTCTATGCAGATGAATTCGACTGCACTCGATGCAGGAATCTCCTGGCTCAAACAGAGAAACAATTGAAACTCATTGCCTCATTCTCTCAGATTTCTAATCTGCCATAAAATTACATATGCAGCATAAACAATGAAAGCATAACAAGAAGCAAGTAAACAACAACATAATATCAACAATACACAGAGGATAATAACAACCATGGAATTGAATCAAAGCCTTCCTATTAATTCAATATATGTACATGGGGATTCTTCAACAGTTCTCTGCCTTGTTCTCTCCTTGCTCCTGAATGCTAATACTGAATAATATCGAATGAATTACAATAATACAAAGGAGGGTGCCTATATTCCGTTTTCCCTCTCGAAAGCAAAACTGTCTAATCTAGACTTAATTAATTTATCTACTTGCATTAAATCTAATAAATGCCTCAACTACCTAAGGACGAGAGCTTATCTTCTCAAGGTCTGTTACAATGTACAAGTGCGCTTCATTAAACGAATGCATTAATGTTTGGCACACCAAATATCAAAATATTTCAAAGTTTTAAAATGTCGGCGCTCTCTAGCTGTCTTTTCTTTGCTCCACGCGCTAGCTCGCTTGATGGGTTGTGGATGCTCCTGTATTACCTCACGAAGAGAATACAGAGGTGTCTGTAGTAACAGGAAAATGTAAATACTATGAGAATGTCGATGGAATAAATCATAAACCTAAAGTGCCTTAATGTGCAGAGTAAAGGAGGCCAGTACGATGGAGGGTTCTTCCGATGTGAAGAGGATTAGATGGCATATGCCTATCGGCCAAGGGGTCAAGTGAAACCTTCAATTTTTGTATTCACTCCAGAATTCATTAAAGGTTGGACCATAGCTTTAACTCCCACTTGTCGAGACTTTGAACTCACATTAAAAGCACACAAAACTATGGAGTGTCCCCAACCAATTTAACCAACTAGAAAGTTAAACCACATCTGCGATGAGACCTATTAACATCGTGTTCGAAGAGAAACCATCATGCAGTTAATTAGGTTAAGAATAAGGGGTTCGGGTAGTGTCTCACAATTTTAACCTCTTTCTTTTAATTAGCGACCCACAAGTCGTTAACCAACCCGGGGACTTAGTTCGAATGCATGGATTTTAAAAAAAGAATAATGCTAACACTTAGCATAAGCCTATAGCCTATGTGCTAGGGTAAATATCTCGACATACATTATGGTGGATCGTTTAAACCTTTCCCTTTTAAATACTATTAAGACCCCCTTGCGCATAAGTTTAAGAAGTATTTTGCATAGGAAAGAATTTTGGGATCTTGACTCCTAAGTCCTCCATAGTCCAAGTTCTATGTAGTATGACACATATAAATGTTTGGAATATTTAGTACTTACAAAATTGTCAGAGTAATGGACGATTATCTTGGCATGACCTGGACACCTATATGTTGGCTGATTAAAATGTCAACATGGGTAACCAGATTATAAGAAACTTATCAGAGTTTAATAATAGAGAAAACGATCATTTTATCCTAAGGACGAATATATCAAGTTAATTAGGATTAATGTTCCAGAGAAGATTTTTTTTTTTATGTCAAAATTAAGGTATATTACATTTCAACCATATTAATTTTCACCAAATCATTACTTGTTATTGAATTAACAATGAATTTATTAAAATGGTTCTCAAATTTCAATAGTTGGTGAAAAATCTCTTAAATTTCTTTCAGAGTCATGGTTGATATTTCTAGAGGATTAGTTGGTGAAGTAATTTTTGGAGCACCCTTTTCAATGTGGGACAGAAAAAATAATACTCCTATTTTTTCTATTTATCAAAAATTTTAAATCACCCAAAATATATATTCCAATCAAAAGTTAGGCCAATTGTAAGTTATGTACCTTTAAAACCTTAGTTTTGATACACACTTTCCCTAACCCTTATCCTAATGTATATCAATAATTTCATCCCTTTCGAGTCAAGAATTTTCTTCCTATATTCCTTTCACATGTCTTCTCTCCAATTCCATAGGTCTAACAAAAATTTTATATGTCAAGTGAAAGTTATGGTAACCTTCCCAAAATGTGTTGATTCTTGTCTCTTTATCGATATCAAAATTGTATGGAATCTCGCATGTCCAATATTTCAGATATTTCTCTGAAACTTTTATCTAAAATAATATGTTTTGTGTTCTTTTCAAAGGAACTAATGTCACTCAATATTTACCTTTCAAGTTTGAATATGGCATTTCTACCAAGAAAACATGTTTGAGACTATCTTTAGGTCTAGTCAACAAACCCTAATTTAGATAGCATGTATCATAGAAAGTAATTGATATAAAACATAGAATTTATATCATAAGTAGTTTGATATGGCTCCTTAGTGTATTGAAATGTTTTCAATTTGAAACCTTTCCAAAAAGGTGTTCAAGTGAAAATTCCAAGATGAATCGCTTGAAACTGATTTAAGAACTAGTCAAAAACTCTAACTTCCTTAAGCTATATCTCATAAATTATAATGAACAAATATATGAATTTTATAATAAAAATACTTCGATATGTATGCTTAGGATATTGAAAAATCCATAGTCATAAAGCTTTCCAAAACAAATTTATAGAAAAAATCGAAGATTATTTTTTTTAAACTAGTTTTAGGACTAGTCACAAACCTAACCTTCCATAGGATGTATCTCAGAAAGTATAATGAATCATTACCTAAAATTATTAGCATATGTACGTATCTATGTCTCATCAGACTATAGAAATTTTTTTGGTATGAAAATTCTTCAAAAATAATTATAACAATAATTGCAAGATGACTCAATTGAAGGAGAAAACCCTAGGATTGTATGCTGTGATACCGAATTTTATTAACCAAATGACCAAATTATCATAAATAGAGAGAGAAGTAACTTCAAAAATTGATAAAGAAAGAGTAATGAATGTGAAGCCTCTTTGATGGGGAAACCTCCTTTTAGAACAAAACAATGTACAAAGTGACATCATCCTAAAACTAGGTCTCCCTTGTATATATATAGGATACTAAGGGTACAATTACAATTAAAAGGTCTAGCCGGAAATACTAATTTAACAATATAATTACAACTCAATATCTAGGTATTTAAATGGGGATTTATGCTTAACATGGGCATTTTTCTAGCGGCTTAGCATGTTGGTTCCCTAGGGAATGTTGCATTCCTTTTAAAATTAAAGGAAATATTATATTTAGGGTAAAATCATGAGTGTGGGTATCAATTTTCCTAGTTTTTGTCAGAAATAAATTATATTTTCAAATTTTTTTCAACTTCTAGTAAACAAAAGTAATTCTTTTTTTGAATCTTTAAAAAATGGTTTGTCAAGCCCGTGAGGATTCTCACCGGGTGAGAGAACTTTGGGGAAATGTTGCTTGGTGTAAGGATGCAGCTATAGATCTTTGACACTTCTTGTTTGTCCTGTTGTTGAAGCCCCAGACGAGAAGTGGGGTAGTGAAAGGAAAATTAAGAAGAGAATGGGATATTTCCTAGGGTGGGAAAAGCGTGTAGAGAATGAGAGGCTATAGGTTGTTTTCTAGAGTTGACACCTCAATCTGAGAATTTTTTTTGTCTATAGAACTTATCATGGCTTAGGATTCCTTTGTTTTGGTGGAGTTTCATCCCCAACTTGGGGGTGAACTGTTGTTGAGATTTATGAGAAACATAGTCAATGTCTAGGAGGAAATTCCAAGGTCTGCATGTAGTTGGTGGTTTATTTAGAAAATATAAGTGTCTTCCTTTGTATTTTATTTATCACTGTGTGTCTAATTAAAAGTTAATTTTGTTATGAGTTTTTATACTATAATTATGCTTGAAATTTATAATCCGTTAGCAATGCATTTATGTTCATATGAAGAGAATGTAGTTAATTAAGTAATTTAATGGTATCCGAGTTGGATTTTTTATGTGTCATAGCCCATCTTGGGGCCTGGTGATGCTATATTTGTCCCATGATTTTGGTATCCCACAATATTATGCTCAAGGATTACTTGTAACAAATCCTTCAAAAGTTTTAGGATACTTCATTATAGTGTAAGTGTATTATGAGAGAGAAGAATAAAAAGGGGAAAGAGAATATAAAAAGGAGTTAAGAGGAAGTTACAATGGATGTGATATAGGTTGCATCCCTTTACTTTGTGTTAGAAAATATTTTGAGAAAATCTTCAAGATAAAAACTATGTATGTCGTTTTGAAATGTCCAACTTTTCTATTGGACACTCCACCCATCATCAAGGACACAAAAGCTAATATGTTGGAAAAGAGTTCCATGGTATATATTTAAAGAGGAGGATAGGAAATGGACCATCCAGGGGAGGATAGAGGATTATGTGGAGAGATGACTAAAGTATTAAAATTGGTAGTTAAGTTGATGTGAGGCAATTATGATCATAATAATAGAAAAGACTTCTTAAAATTTAATTAATATTATTGTTAAGTTATCAATGTATTCAAATTATACATTGAGAAAAATATTAAGTTGTGGATCATAATAAAGAAGTGGTTCAAATTAGATTATTCAGTATGGAGGAAGATAAATGATAAGAATAAAAAAAGAGGGAGATGTTGCTACGATGTAATAATTATTATAATAACAAAAAATAATTAAATAGAATAGATAAAGAGAGAATAAAGAATTGAGAAGGTTTATGTGAGTTGGAAATGAAGAAGCAAAGGAACAAATATATTTTGAGGAACAAAATAGGGAGGGAAAGAATGGAAATAGAACGACGACTAAAAAGATAAATCTTAATTATCCAAGTGGTGAATGGTGGTTTTCAAAGATTAGCTAAGTTTGTATCCATCTTCATGATTGGAATTATTAGGATGCTTTTCAATTTCAAGAGATTGTTGAATCAGGTCCGAGGACTAATAAGGGGTTGAGGCTAGAATATTGATTCGGTAAAAGAAAATGAGGTGAAATACATGACGTACTTTAGTTTTATCTCCTGGATCAACAACACCTAAGGTTTTTCGTATTTGATTGGTCACTTCATAATTTCCGTATTTTCCTTTCTACCTAAGTATCTACAATTTTAGGAGACAATTTTCATCATTTACCATATGTTTTGGGAATATCCCATTTGGAGGGAATGGATCCACTCTACCCTCTAGTGATGTTTGGTTATTTCTTGAAGGAACTATCTAGTGTAGTCTATATTCCTAAGTATGTTTCTTTATCTTCTTCCTCCCCGAATTTATGTTTATTTGTTATTGTACCCACCCTTTTTGTGTGTATATTTTGACTGGTTTATTTATATAAATCTTCCCCAAATACATCAATATTTCCTTCCTCAAAGATGACTAGAATGTCAATTCTATGTATAGCAGTTGAACAGACACTAAGCACCTCTTTTGGATGTGGATAAGGGGGGATATAATATAGGGGGAACTTGATTGATATCTCATCCCCAACTTGGGGGAATTCCTCTTCGACATTAAGGATTTATTGATTTTCCATAGAGGAATATTCAAATTTTGAGAAATCTGAATACTTATTATTGATGGATGTTGGATCCCCATCACCATTCCCTGCCACAAATGGGGAGGCAAAGGAACTAGGAGCGAAGAAGTGATCCATTGTAGGGGATTTTTCTACTTGTTTCTTTCCTTTCTTGCTATACACGTTTTTTTCTTGGAAAGCTGTCATTAATTGATTTCCTCTATGAGGTATGGATCTATACTTTCCTTAGGGAATTTTTTTGTGAAATGACCATACTCGTGACAAGCCTTAAATTTGAAAGGGAGTTGTTCATAATCCACCTACTGCACATGGGTGCCATTATCCAAAGTGAGTTGAATGGCCTCTGGAAGACCTTTCTCAATATCAAATTCCACATGAATTCAAGAACACACTTTCATTCCATCTATTAAGAACTAAATATCAAAATAGCATAAAAAACCTTATAATAGGTACTCAACACCTTGACAAAGAGATAGTTTCAGATAATAATCCTCTTCGAGGGGGAAAACTCCTTATACACCACATAAATTTACAAATACCATATCATTCCAAATGAATAGGTATCCTTGGTATATAAAGGAGACTAGGGGGTACAATTACAACTAATGGAGCCAATACGACATAAATAAAATAGAAATACTAATGTGCCACTATTTAGGGCCTAACATGTTCCTCCCCTTCAAAAAAGTGTTTTCCACAATTGTTGAGTAATTATGGATGCTTCTGTATAAAAAACTCATCTTCCCAAGTAGAATCTTCAGCAGGTAGTTTCCTCCACTTAATGATATACTGTGAAATGGATGTATTCCTTAGCTTGTGAATTATTGTGTCAGTGATAGCTTCAGTCTCCAATATGATTTTCCCTTCCTCGTCAAGTTCTGGAAATATAGTTTGAACTGGGATATTGTCACCTATAACGTTGTTTAAGCATGAAACATGGAAAACTGGGTGTACTTGGGAATATGCAGGAAAATCCAGTTTGTATGCCATAGTACCAATATTTTGCAAGACCTTATAAGGGCCATAGTACTTTGGTGATAATTTATTATCCTTCTTATCTTACTTGAGGGACATCTGTTTGTATGGTTGTAGTGTTAAAAATACCTAGTCTCCTACTTCAAAACTTCTTTCACTATGATATTTATTTGCTTGTTGTTTCATGTGATTATGTGCCATGGTTAGGTTGTCCTTTAAGAGTTGGATAATTTGTTTTTGATGCTCGATGTGATCTTCCACTTATTGAACCATAGATTTTTATTTTATATAAGAAGTGATGGAATGTGGGTGATATCCATAAAGTGCCATAAATGGTGTCATTTTTGTTGCAGTATGAAAGGAAGTGTTATACCACCATTTTTCCAAGGTTAACCACTTGAACCATTTTTTTTGTTTATCATAGACGAAGCAACGAAGGTATACTTCCAAACATTTGTTCACTATCTCAATTTTTCCATCATATTGAGGATGATAAGATGAGATATGAGCCAATTGAGTACCCAAACAAGAAAATGATTATGTCAAAAAATGTCTAGTGAATATGGGATAATTGTCACTTACAATAATATGTGGGCTTCCATTTATCTTTCGAATTGTCTCCATGAATGTGGTGGAAATTGTACTTTCTTTGAAAGGATGAGGGAGTTCACAAAAGTGTGTGTACTTGTTCAGTATATCAACAATAACCATGATGACACTCTTTCCTTTAGACTTTGGTAACCCTATGATGAAATCCATGGAAACCTCCTTCCAGTGCTGACTTGGGATAGATAATGGTTGTAAAAGGCCTTGGGTCTTAATGGTTTCCACCTTTTTTTTTGGAAAACCAAAAAATCTTCCACAAACCTTTGAACATCAGTTTTAATCCCATCCCCAAAAAATTATTTCTTGACCCTATGGTAGGTTTTCAAAAATCTTGTTTCCTCCCATCGGAGAGGTGTGCAATTCCAAGAGTACCTTTTTCTATTTTATTTCAGAGTTCTTACATAAATATAAGCGATATTTGTACCATAGTGAATCATATTTTCATGTAAATGTATATGATGCACTAGAATCCTGCTGAAACCTTTGAATGAGAGTCCACACGTTTTTTTCATTCTTCCACTGATACCTCACTTATATTATCCAATCGGGTTAGATGATCAAGATAGCACAGAGAAAGTCCTCAACATCTTCATCATTTCTTGAGAGTGCATCTTCCAAAACATTTTTCTTCCCTTTTTTGTAGTCATAACCCAACATCTTAGTCACCCATTTTTTTTCTTCTAAAGATATTCTTTGTTCCAAGAAATATTTAAGACTATCATGATATGTTTTGACCTTAACATGCCTACCTATTAGGTAAGAGTGCCATTTCTTCAATGCATGTAGTATTTCCATCATTTCCTTCTCATAAATGGGTTTTTGTAAGTCCTTTCCCTTGAGTGACCAACTTTCAAAATCAATGGGGCCTTCCTTCTTTCATTATAACAACACCAATGTCATTTCACGAGTAATCGAATTCCACAATAAAGTTTTTTGTGAAGTATAGTGTGCTCAATATAGGAGCTTTGCAGATCGCCTCTTTAAGTTGTTCAAAAGGTTGAATTTCCTCTAGAGTCCATGAAAATGCATCCTTCTTAGTTAATTTTTTTAAAGGTGTTTCTATTCTTCCATAGTTCCAAACAAACTTATGGTAGTAACTTGTCAAACCCAAAAATCCTCTAATATTCCTCAATGTTTTGGGAATCGGTCAGTCCATCATGGCCTTAATCTTGTTAGGGTCTACCTTGACACCTTCATGAGATACAATATGACCCAAATACTCTACCTCCTTCACCCCAAATAAAAATTTAGATGGTTTGGCATATAGTCGTTTCTCGTTTAGTAGTTGTAGCACCTTGTCAACATGTTTAACATGATCCTCACAAGACTTGTTGTAGATTAGTATATCATAAAAAAATACTAACAAAAATTTTCAAAGGAAGGGCTTGAAAATGGAATTCATCACCCTTGGTATGTGGAAGGTGCATTCGTAAGGAAAAAATGCATGATCAAAATTTCATAATGGCTTTCATGAGTACAAAATGTTGTTTTCTGGATATCTGGCTCCTTCATTCTAATTTCATGATACCCTGAACGAGGATCCCAATTTGTGAAGTACATTTCTCCATGTAGTTCATATAAAAATTCATCAATGACGGGAATGGGAAACTTATCTTTAATAGTGATCATGTCGAGCTCTCTATAATATGGACACATATGCCATGAGCACTCTTTATTGAGTACCATTACCACTGGTGCATATTTAGAACTTTGGCTAGGTCTAATAATGCTAGATTCTAACATTCCTTCAACCATATTCTCAATCTCACTCTTCTGGGAATAAGGGTATCTGTAAGGCCGGATTTTAGGAGGAACACTCCCAAGAATTAGGCGAATAGAATGATCACGATTTCGATTGGGTGGAATATGTTTGAGAATATATTCAAATAATTTGGAATGTTTATCGATGATCCCTTGGAGATCTAGGAGAATATATGGCTTAGATGTTTAAACATCTAGTGAGCATAGTTGTACAATTACAACCTAATTCCCCTTTTCCAATAATTTTTTCATGCCATTAGATATTATCACTTTATTGGGTTTCTGTTTTATACCCGTTAACTCAATTTCCTTTCCTTCCAATGAAAATTTCATGAAATTGTAACGATCCTACACATAAGCAACTCTCAAGCCCAGGTTCCCATCGATTTTAACCATTTAAGGTCTCAGGGCTGGCGACTGTTCTGAGGAACATGGAGGTGTCTACATCCCACCTGACACAAGAAAAGTTAATGAACGACCACGTCCTCTACGGAAGGCGCAAGTCAAAAGGACATCGACAATAACCAACCATTAATTAAGACTCAACATTACATGTGACTCATTTGGAAACAAGTACAGATCAATCACTTTGTTTACTTTCCGCTAGTCGACGAGTTACCAACCCAACGTTAAAAATAAGTACATATAAACACTTGCTAATTCCCCATTTACTACATCATAATAATTTATTGGACTTCGTTTCAACGACCTTACCATTTATGTGTTGTCAGCATTAATAAAATTGAATGTCCTTTACAATAATTTAACCATATCATTATTTTAATACTACAATAACAAATAACAATGATCTTACATTTCATATGTTGTCAAATGCTAACATATCATCCTTCCAATTTGCAAGGACATTTCATTTACATTTTTCAAATGAAAAAATATACTGACCCTACATTACAATAACATTACAATAGAATATCAATGACATTTCTTTTTATATGTGGTCTAACACCAACATTACCCTCTATATTATATTGGAAAACATTACTCTTACATAATTCAGAAACAATAATTACAATGACGTTACCCTTCCAATAACAATATAATTTACAGTCATAAAGCATTACTCCTTACTATACCAATTCATGATGTTCATAACAATAAAATTTCAGGAACATTTTCACTAAAATAAAAATATCCTTACCTACCCTTTGGGGTTAAGATAACATTGCATTAGACTAACAATAGCATTACCCTTTTTATATCACTAACATTACATTCTATTTTATAATGCGAGAGCAATCTATTACAGTGGCCTAATATTTACATATTAGACCATAATAATATATTTGAGTAACCATCTCTATACAAATCATAATAACCCTTATGTTATCCATAACAGTCACCATTATGCTTTATTTATATTCCCATATCATTGCAATGATAACTACAATAAAATAACGAAATAGTACATTCTATAAATTATCAAGCACAAAAAAAACTAGCAGCCCAATCACTATGCCAAGTAAAGCATGAAAATTAGCAAGGAGACAACTGGGAATGCATGCCAGGTATCGATAAACAATTTGGCCACTAGAGAAATGGTAATTGTCGGAACCAGGAGTTAACTCAGAATTTTTTTTTGACCGCGTCATAAAACCCTTTCACAGCCTCATGTCATGCTCTTGCAAAATGTAATAAGAATCTTAAATCATATTCAACCTAATTGAAACAGATTCAAAATGTAAATTGAAACAGAATGAGGTAAATGTCATAATTGTTTTTGTAACTGAAACATATTCATAATTGAAACAGAAAGAGGTAAATGTCATAATTCTTTTTATGTTTGAACAGATTCAGCCTATTCTATTTGCTTCTCTGCGAAGGTGGAAGCAACACACCGGGAAGGTGGTTTACGAAATCAATTAAAAACAGATAGTAATTAAAATTGACGTCAGTGTTCCCACATGAAATTCTGGATAGCCACCATCAATTTACAAACTTAAACAAATGAAATCTTGGGCCTAGCAAAATGCACATACATTCTTTGCATTCATGCATGGACAACCTACATGAAGGAGGGGCACCTTTGTATGTGTTAAGGTCAAATAGAAACGAAAATGTCAACACTTATTGCCAGAACGAATTCTCAGATCCAATATTACAAAAACGAAAATGCCCATACAACTGTTGCCAGAACGAATTCTCAGATCCAATTTTTCAAAAACGAAAATGTCAAATACCTATTGCCAGAACGGAATCTCAAATCCAATTTTTCAAAAACGAAATGCCAAACATCTATTGCCAGAACGAAATCTAAGATCCAATTTTTCAAAAACGAAAATGCCAAACACCTATTGCCAGAACGAAATCTCAGATCCAATTTTTCAAAAATGAAAATGCCAAACACCTATTGCCAGAATGAAATCTTAGATCCAATTTTTCAAAAACAAAAATGCCAAAAACCTATTGCCAGTACGAAATCTCAGATCCAATTTTTCAAAAATGAAAATGCCAAACACCTATTGCCAGAACGAAATCTCATATCCAATTTTTCAAAAATGAAAATGCCAACCACCTATTGCCAAAATGAATTCAAATTTAGTTTTAATTTCATATAATAACCAATGGTATTATCTGTAAATCAAGACAGAACGATTGCCAAACAGGATGAGTTTTAAGTTTTATCTAAAAATGACAGAGGTAAAATATAGACCTCTGATGCAGGCAAATTCGCCTCTAATACGCCCTCAGATATAAGCAATCAATGCATTAACTAACAGTGCGTGCCCAGATTGCAAATCTAAATTCCAAAATTTTAAATGTGAAAGAAAAAAAGAACCTTCGGGAATGTACAACCCAAGCTGAAGGAAGAGGCTAGGATTTGTATGCCTAAGTAAAATGGTTGCAGAGGTCCAAAAATTCCCCAAGAAGAGACATGTTGAAGACAAAAAAAACAGGGTAAGAGATGATCAACGGGAACCAAGCCCATAAATGCAGAGGCGACGCTCAGGACGCGCGTAGATAAACTGTCAAGGAAGGGTTCCAAAATGCAGGGCGTAAGCTCCCTTCTAAGTCCAAGATGAAGCTAGGGAAAAGTAAGGGAAAGCACCCTTACTGGCGAAGAGATCGACCAACCACGCAAGTTTAAAAGTTATACAATGCATAAAACGCAGAGTAAGTTTATCCATCCATGCATAAAAATGCAAGGTTAAATTATCCAACAATACATAAGAGGCAGAGTAAATAAATAAAATTACCTAATCAACCATTTACACCGATATACCGATCCCAACATGAGTCATAATGCATTTTATTCTACCAAATTAAAAATTCATACCTTTGCCTTATCGCTTGCTCTGGATGTCGTCCGCGTGCTCCGTGCCGCTCTCATTCGTCGACCATCGAGACCTCACCGGTACCTCCCATCCAATCGCTAGGGGTACTTTGCTTCCCCCTTAGCCCCCCAAGCCGCAAAGGGGCCACACACTATCCAGATGGTACGTCTAGCTCCCAGCTCGCCTCGCAAGGCCGAGCTACCACTCCTATCCGAGATGGAAAATCCCAACTCTCCACAAGTAATCAATCAAATCACAAATCCGGCAGCGTAACATTACGCTAACAGCTGATCCCCTTCATTCTCATCTTCCGTTTCTTTTATAGAGTTTTTAGAACCTCCAACTTTCCCTAAATCACATTTAAATTAAGTTTTAATAAAAATCTTCTAAATATTCTCCTTCGCACAAGTGTCGTCCATCCCCCTCTTTTCTCCAATAATTATTTTCTTTAAATTTATTAATTGTCTCATTTCCCTCACCCACCTAGAGTTGCTCCTAAATTTATTCCTAGGTGTTCCTAGATTCCCTTTCAGGTTTAAATACTTTCCCTAAAATGAAGTTGCTAATTTAGTTCATTTTAGAATGTTATTTATTGCAGATTCCTTACTATGTTGACCTCACTTTTTACCATAAGTTCACCTCTTTCCCTTATTGTGTTTCCCCCATTCCTTAGTTTCCTAATTTTTATTATTCCCTTCTTTCCCCTTTTTATTAGAGCCAAAATGGCAGTTGCGCTATTTACTCTTTTCCTTTTATTATTAATTTAAAATCTTTTTACACTTCCACAAGTTAAATAATTTATTTCTTCTTTACAATTTAAAACCACGGATTTTAATTAAATTATTACTCTC
>ML782386.1:250088-266124 GCA_009831015.1 Picea engelmannii | reverse complement strand
TTACCCCAAAAATTTATGAAGACTAAAACTATTACTTAAGTGGTTTTTAGTTTAAATTTTTATTTTTATTTTTATAGGGTCTTTTTCTTAAGGTTAAACAAAATTTTACCCTAGAGAAGTTTTAGACTTAGGACTTAGATTCTAAACTAGGTGACAATTATTTAGGGAAGTTTTTTTAAGAATTTCTTAATGCGTTAAAAGTCTTAGGGCCGTCTAGGTTTGTTCCTTCATAAATATCAACACGATGTGCCCTTGAGAACGCACCATGTGCTCCAAGGGTGCCACTCACCTTGTTTGTTTCTTTTGTGTGACGTGCCCTTCAGGATGCACCACGTGCTCCAAGGGTGCCACTCACCTTCTTTGTTTCTTTTGTGCGATGTGCCCTTCAGGATGCACCACGTGATCCAAGGGTGCCACTCGCTTTGTTTGTTTCTTTTGCGCGATGTGCCCTTTAGGATGCACCACGTGCTCCAAGGGTGCCACTCGCTTCTTGACTGATTGGTAGACATCAATAACCCCTGGAGTCAACACTCTGCTAGGTGACATTGTGGGAGACTAAGGGTTTCTAAGGAATAAGGCCCCCTCCTTATTGCGCGCCCCTTACAATCATCATGAGAAACTATCCCAGCCTGCCCTCACGGCATCCTGGATCCTCTCAAACTAGGTAATCGATAACCTACAGTTCGCGCCACGACGAGAGTGCTAGTAGGCTGTGGTAGGGCTGCTGTCCACACCTCTCCCTCAACCTCTCTGGAAATTGTGTGTGGCCCCTTTACTCCATATGTGAGTCTGGTCGGCAAGCTATCGTCAGCCTGCATCATCAACAAACATGTCATAACATGTCCACATCATATCATCTGATCAAATGTACTAAAATCATAGTAAAATAATCAACCGAAATAACATACTGCCTGACTCAATCCGAAGTCCAAGGGGTTCCATCGATGCCTCTACATCCTCAAGGTCCAAAACCCTGCACACTCAGTAAAACCGAGTCAATAGCACCTATCTATGTCAATGCAGTAAACATCAGGTCATCTATCATAACGCATCATAATTAAGGACAAATGGTTTAATATCATAAAAGTCTTGATCACTTGCGAGCAAGTGTCCTCAAGGAATAAGTTTTCTCAGTGCTCAGAGTGGGATGTTACATACACCCCCTCTTGGTCTAAAATTCGTCTCGAAGTTTCATAGTATAAATGCCGAAACAAATGTATCACAATATCATAAGTCTATCTATCAAACAAAAATGGAAACTGCTGGCGCATATCATATGTGTCGTCCCAGGTCGCCGAGTGCGGACTATAATTGTCCCACTGGACCTTGACCTGGTCTACTATTCGACATCATAACTGTCGAACGTGATGATATAAGATGCAGACTGGCTCAACCATGAGCGCTCGCTCATCCGATACCTGCAAGGAACTAATGTCAATCACATGTGTAGGATCACTAATATAATGTCTCGAAACAGATACATGAAAAACATCGTGCATACACCTCAAAGAATCAGGCAAGGCTAGTCGATAGGACACAGGACCCCTTCTCTCCACAATATCGAAAGATCCCATGAACCTAGGAGAGAGTTTGGCTCTCTTTCCAAACTTGATCGAACTCTTATGTGGTTTAACTCGCAAGAAGACTCGATCGCCGACCTCATAACTACGGTCGACTCGGTGTGCATTGGCATAACACTTCTGTCGATCATGTGCTTCTTTAATCCTTTGTATTATTGTTTTCATTTGTACTTCCATTTCTTGGATCACTTCTGGTCCCACTAGGACCCTATCCTCAAGTTGATCCCAACTCAAAGGCGTCCGACATGGTCACCCGTACAGAAACTCGAAAGGCACCATCTTAATGGTGCTCTGGTAACTATTGTTGTAAGAAAACTCTACTAGTGGCAAGAATTCTTCCCAATGCTTTTGTTCGTCCATCATGTACATGCGCAACATGTCCTCCAAGGTTTGGTTCATTCATTCAATCTGTCTGTCAGTCTCTGGGTGATACGCAATACTAAAGTTAAGTTGGGTTCCCAAGGCCTCTTGGAAACTTGTCCAAAATCGTCCAGTAAACACCGATCCTCGATCGGATATAATCCTCTTAGGCATGCCATGTAGCCTCACAATCCCACTGATGAAAAATATAGCTATGTCAGATGCCTAATACATCGTATTCATAAGAATAAAGTGAGCACTCTTCGTCAGAGTGTCTACTACTACAAAAATCGAGTCGTGTCTCCTTGTCGTTAGTGGTAATCCAACAATAAAATCCATCAAAATAACTTCCCATTTTGATTCCAGAATGGCATGTGGTTGTAGTAATCCTGCTGGGTGTCTATGTTTAGCCTTTACCTGTTGACACTCCAGACACTTGGCCACATAGTTAACTATGTTGGCCTTCATTCCCCTACAGAAGAATAAGAGTTTAATATCTTCCCTCATATTCATGACTCCCGGGTGAGCCATGTAAACCGCTCTATGAGACTCGCTCAGGATCAACGTCCTCAACTCGTCACTTGGCGGTATGTAAATCTGACTTTTAAACCTTAAGAACCCATCACTATGAAATGAATATCCCTCATACCGTGGTACCATCATTGTGTTTTGTCCAATAAAACCCTTGACCTCCCTATACCAATCATCATCACGCTGTAAAGTGAGAATCTTCTCACGTAGATTCGTCTAAAGGGGCAACACCAAAAATATGTGTGGCCTCTGACTCAAAGAATCTGCCACTCGGTTCACTGTTCCCTTTATGTAAGTAATCTCAAAATCGTACTCGCTAAGCAATTTCGACCAACGTTGTTGTCGCGCGTTCAGGTTGCTTTGCGTAAAAATGTGTTGCAGTCCACAATGATCAGTCTTTAATTCAAATTTTCATCCAACAAGGTAGTGTCTCCAAACCTTCAAGGAATATATGATGGCTAATAACTCCAAATCATGCATTGCATAGTTCTCCTCATGCCTTCTCAATTTCCTCGAAATGTAAGCAATCAGTCATCTGTCTTGCATCAAGACTCCGCCTAAACCTTCCTTGGATGCGTCTCTGCATACCAAGAAGTCTGCATCCATGTCAGGGACCTTTAGTATTCACGTTGTTGTCAACAACTCTTTAATCCTCTGAAATGCATCCGCACATTTCTCGGTCCAAACAAACTTCTTATTTTTCTTCTGCACTTCCGTGATCAAATTTTCTATATTCAAAAATCCCTCGACAAACCGTTGATAGTATCCTGCTAAACCCATAAAGATACACACTTTGGTGACATTTGTCAACGCAGGCCATTCCATAATAGCCTCAACCTTGGCTAGATCTATAGCGATGCCTTCGCTGGATATGACATGCCCTAAGTAGTGAATCCTTGATTGATAAAAAGAGCATTTGGACAACTTCCCATACAATTTGTGCTTTCGCAGACACTGTAGTACCAAGCGCAAGATCTCGTCATGCTCCTTCGTTGTCCGAGAGTAGATCAAAATATCGTCAATGAATACTTGGACAAACTTGTCCAAGTACTCATGGAACAACCCGTTCATCAAACTCATAAATACCCTTGGGGCATTTGTCAGTCCAAACGGTAAAACAATAAACTCGTAGTGTCCAAATATTGTCTTAAAGGCGGTCTTAGGGACGCCATCCTCCTTGATCTGTAACTAGTGATACCCAGATCGCAAATCAATCTTGGAGAACACCGTCGCACCCTTCATTTGATCAAACAGATCATCAATTCTTGACAAGGGATATTGATTCTTGATCGTATCCTTGTTCAGTTGATGGTAGTCAATGCAAAGCCTCCATGATCCGTCCTTCTTTCGTATGAAAATAACTGGTGAACCCCACGGTGACACACTAGGTCGTATCAGTCCCAGGTTCAACAACTCCTTCAGTTGCATTTTCAACTCTTGCAACTCTGGGTTCGACATCCGATAAGGCATTTTTTCTATCGGTTCAGTCCCCGGTTTAAGGTCTATGGTAAACTCCAATTTCCTTTCCGACGACATCCTAGGTAACTCCTCTGGAAATACGTCTGTAAACTCCTTCACCACCGGAAGGTTTTCTAGACCTTCTGCTACTCCCTTTTCATTTAGCGCAAGGATTGCATAAAACTTTCACCCCTTGTGCATACTCTTCCGTAACTGTAAGGAAGAGACGAACCTCAAGGAATCTCCCTGGTTCTATCCTACAATCACATGTCTCTATCCTTCGTCATCAACCAAGCTCAACCATTTTGTCTTGCAGTTGAGTATCGCCTCATGCGATTCCAACCAATCCATACCAATCACGACGTCATAAGATCCTAATATTATGATGTACAAGTTGTTACTCGTGATAAACTCTCCCATATTAAGAGCACAGCCCATAACCTTTCCTCTAACCTTTTGTTTGGCTCCCTAAGCCATCTCTACGAAGCTAAACTCATCCTGATCGACTGCCTTTACCTTAATCCTTTTTAGCACTGCACCCAAAATGAAACTCTCGGTAGCACCGGGATCTATCAAAACACTAAGGGTCTGGTCAACGATGGTACCTATCGTCTCGAGCACAATCAACTGATGCTCTGCTTGGCGGTTATTCACCGCTGCATGAATCCTATGGTCCTTGCCCATATCTCCCACTGTAGTGGCTCCGGCTGATTTAGACACTCTGATCCTCTCCACAAGACAATCGTGCTGGTAGTGTGGCTCCCCACATGTCCAACATCCCTTCTTCGGCCTAGTATTCCTGGCACCCGAAGTAGAAGATGACGACCCACTGGCCTGGAACCCTGGTCTTTTCTGCTAAAGAGGCCTAAACTGCTATTGTTGTGGGCGACGCTGCTGCTAATGTTGTGGTCCCCGATAAGGTGTCCACTGTTGAGGTGGCGGTCATCGGGGTGTAGTGAAGGTGGATCCCCTTTGGAACCCACGATATCTTGGCGTATGTCTCGCTGGTGTCTGATGTTGCGGTGTTCCAGATGAACCCTACCCTGCTAGTCTCACTGGAGTCCTAGTCTGACCTCCACTGATAAGCTCTTCCTCGGCTATGAGGGCCTTCTGGATGACATCATGTAAGGTTTGAGGCATAAAAACCCTAACCTTCGCATGCAGGATGCCATTAAGGCCAAACACGAACCTGTTGACCTTAAGTTTCTTTGTGTTAAGGTGTGGCGCATACCGAAGCAGCTCCATAAAATGTGCATTGTACTCGAGCACCATACGACCTCCCTATCATAAGGCGTTGAACTCATTGAGCTGACATTCAATGAATTCCTCTGAAAGGTACCTCTCTCGGAACCGTTCCTCGAACAGTTCCCATGACAAGTCTTCAACGACCATGTTCAGCTGTGGTAGGAGCCTCTTCCACCATAGAAGAGCGCTTCCCTTCAGTTGAAAGACTTCCATGCGAAATTTCATGTTGGAGGTATAATCGTGAAGTGCGAAGCACATCGCCATGTTCTCCAACCATGCCTCAGTGGTTATGCCATCCAGGGCACCAAATAACTTAGGAAATTTGACTTTCTCGAGTTCACGATGAATGCTACCATTAATGGACGGTGCGCGTGAAGGGACCTCAGTGGGTGCCGGTGCCCTGGCCTCATATCTGTCCAAACGACTGATCAGTGCCTCGGACATGTGCTGAAAAGATCTCATCATCCCGACAACATTGCCAACTGCTATCTGCTCCTACCTGAGAACCTACTCGTCTCCCTCGGGGTTAGACCCCTCAGGTGTGGATGCTACTGGAGGTGTCGCACCCCCTCCCCTAACACCCCGTCGTCTACCTCTACGACGTCCTCTAACCATAATTACCTGCACGAACACAATCAACTCAATCAACAACAGTATAATTAAATCATATCAACGAAATTCGTAGCGATCCCGAGTCATGGGTCGAACCTGGCTCTGATACCATATGTAACGATCCTACTCGTTACGACACCAAACCTCTTATANCGACTCTGTGTCGCCACCCGACGATGATCAAGACGTAAACCACGACGAACACAACAAGATGACATAAGATGCTCAACAAGTAACTGCATGCATTAACGACGATCAAACAACTATAAGTAAGATTGACTACCCATCCATCCTACCCTGCAATGGTTAGGACCTCCAAGACACATAAGCAATTCTCAAGCCCAGGTTCCCATTGATTTTAACCATTTAAGGTCTCAGGGATGGCGACTGTTCCGAGGAACATGGAGGTGTCTACATCCCGCCCGACACAAGCAAACTAAGCATGCAAATTTTACAACCAAGTACAACAAAAGTTAATGAACGACCGCGTCCTCTATGGAAGGCACAAGGCAGAAGGACACCAACAATAACCAATCATTAATTAAGACTCAGCATTACCCGCAACTCATTTGGAAACAAGTATGGATCAATCACTTCGTTTAATTTTCGTTAGCCGACGAGTTACCAACCCAACCTTAAAAATAAGTACATATAAACACTTGCTAATTCCCCATTTACTACATCATAATAATTTATTGGACTTCGTTTCAAGGACCTTACCATTTATGTGTTGTCAGCATTAATAAAATTGAATGTCCTTTACAATAATTTAACCATATCATTATTTTAATACTACAATAACAAATAACAATGATCTTACATTTCATATGTTCTCAAATGCTAACATATCATCCTTCCAATTTGCAAGGACATTTCATTTACATGTTTCAAACAAAAAAATAGACTGACCCTACATTACAATAACATTACAATAGAATATCAATGACATTTATTTTTATATGTGATCTAACACTAACATCACCCTCTATATTATATTGGAAAACATTACTCTTACATAATTCAGAAACAATAATTACAATGGCGTTACCCTTCCAATAACAATATAATTTATAGTTATAAAGCATTACTCCTTACTATACCAATTCATGATGTTCATAACAATAAAATTTCAAGAACATTTTCACTAAAATAACAATATCCTTACCTACCCTTTGGAGTTATGATAACATTACATTAGACTAACAATAGAATTACCCTTTTTATATCACTAACATTACATTCTATTTTATAATGTGAGAGAAATCTATTACAGTGGCCTAATATTTACATATTAGACCATAATAGTATATTTGAGTAACCATCTCTATACAAATCAGAATAACCCTTATGTTATCCATAACAGTCACCATTATGCTTTATTTATATTCCCATATCATTCCAATGATAACTACAATAAAATAACCAAACAATACATTCTATAAATTACCAAGCACAAAAAAAACTAGCGGCCCAATCACTATGCCAAGTAAAGCATGAAAATTAGCAAGGAGACAGTTGGGAATGCATGCCAGGTATCGATAAACAATTTGGCCACTAGAGAAATGGTAATTATCGGAACCAAGAGTTAACTCAGAATTTATTTTTGACCGCGTCATAAAACCCTTTCACAGCCTCATGTCATGCTCTTGCAAAATGTAATAAGAATCTTAAATCATATTCAGCCTAATTGAATTAGATTCAAAATGTAAATTGAAACAGAATGAGGTAAATGTCATAATTGTTTTTGTAACTGAAACAGATTCATAATTGAAACAGAAAGAGGTAAATGTCATAATTTTTTATATGTTTGAACAGATTCAGCCTATTCTATTTTCTTCTCTACGAAGGTGGAAGAAACACACCAGGAAGGTGGTTTACGAAATCAATTAAAAATAGATAGTAATTAAAATTGACGTCAGTGTTCCCACATGAAATTCTGGATAGCCACCGTCAATTTACAAACTTAAACAAACGAAATCTTGGGCCCAGCAAAATGCATAGACATTCTTTGCATTCATCCATGGACAACCTATAGGAAGGAGGGGCACCTTCGTACACGTGAAGGTCAAATAGAAACAAAAATGTCAACACTTATTGCCAGAACGAATTCTCAGATCCAATATTACAAAAACGAAAAATGCCCGTACAACTGTTGCCAGAACGAATTCTCAGATCCAATTTTTCAAAAACGAAAATGTCAAATACCTATTGCCAGAACAAAATCTCAGATCCAATTTTTCAAAAACGAAATGCAAAACATCTATTGCCAGAATGAAATCTAAGATCCAATTTTTCAAAAACGAAAAATGCAAAACACCTATTGCCAGAACGAAATATCAGATCCAATTTTTCAAAAATGAAACTGCCAAACACCTATTGCCAGAACAAAATCTGAGATCCATTTTTTCAAAAACGAAAATGCCAAACACCTATTGGAAGAACGAAATCTTAGATCCAATTTTTCAAAAACGAAAATGCCAAACACCTATTGCCAGAACGAAATTAGAGATCAAATTTTTCAAAAACGAAAATGCCAACCACCTATTGCTAGAATGAATTCAAATTCAGTTTTAATTTCATATAATAACCAGTGGTATTATTTGTAAATCAAGACAGAACGATTGCCAAACAAGACGAGTTTGAAGTTTTAGCTAAAAATGGAAGAGGTAAAATATAGACCTCTGATGTAGACGAATTCGCCTCTAATACGCCCTCAAATATAAGAAATCAATGCGTTAACTAACAATGTGTGCCCAAACTGCAAATCTAAATTCCAAAATGTTAAATGCAAAAGAAAAAAAGAACCTTCGGGAATGTACAACCCAAGCTGGAGGAAGACGCTACGATTTGTATGCCTAAGTAAAATGGTTGCAGAGGTCCAAAAATTCCCCAAGAAGAGACATGTTGAAGACAAAAAAAATAGGGTAAGAGATGATCAACGGGAACCAAGCCCATAAATGAAAAGGCAACACTCAAGACACACTGGGATAAACTGTCAAGGAAGGGTTCCAAAATGCAGGGCGTAAGCTCCCTTCTAAGTCCAAGATGAAGCTAGGGAAAAGTAAGGGAAAACACCCTTACTAGCGAAGAGATCGACCAACCACACAAGTTTAAAAGTTCAACAACGCATAAAACACAGAGTAAGTTTATCCATCCATGCATAAAAATGCAAGGTTAAATTATCCAACAATACATAAGAGGTAGAGTAAATAAATAAAATTACCTAATCAACCATTTACACTGATATACCGATCCCAGCATGAGTCATAATGCATTTTATTCTACCAAATTAAAAATTCATACCTTTGCCTTATCGCTTGCTCCGGGTGTCGTCCACGTGCTTCTTGCTGCTCCCGCTCACCGACCGTCGAGACCTCACCGGTACCTCCCAACCAATCACTAGGGGTACTTTGCCTCCCCCTTATCCCTCCAAGCCGCAAAGGGGCCACACGCTATCCAGATGGTACATATGGGTCCCAACTTTCCTCACAAGGCCGAGCTACAACTCCTATCCGAGCTGGAAAATCCCAACTCTCCACAAGTAATCAGTCAAGTCACAAATCCAGAAGCATAACATTACGCTAACAACTGATCCCATTCTTCCTCATCTTCCCTTTCTTTTATAGAGTTTTTAGAACCTCCAACTTTCCCTAAATCACATTTAAATTAAGTTTTAATAAAAATATTCTAAATATTCTCCTTCGCACAAGTCTCATCCATCCCCCTATTTTCTCCAATAATTATTTTCTTTAAATTTATTAATTGTCTCATTTCCCTCACCCACCTAGAGTTGCTCCTAAATTTACTCCTAGGTGTTCCTAGATTCCCTTTCAGGTTTAATTACTTTCCCTAAAATGAAGTTGCTAATTTAGTTCATTTTAGAACGTTCTTGATTGCAGATTCCTTACTATGTTGACCTTTCTTTTTACCATAAGTTCACCTCTTTCTCTTATTATGTTTCCCCCATTCCTTAGTTTACTAGTTTTTATTATTCCCTTCTTTCCCCTTTTTATTAGAGCCAAAATGGCAGTTGCGTTATTTACTCTTTTCCTTTTATTATTAATTTAAAATCTTTTTACACTTCCACAAGTTAAATAATTTATTTCTTCTTTACAATTTAAAACCACGGATTTTAATTAAATTATTACTCTCTTCATTTTACCCCAAAAAGTTTTGAAGACTAAAACGATTACTTAAGTGGTTTTTAGTTAAAATTTTTATTTTTATTTTTATAGGGTCTTTTTCTTAAGGTTAAACAAAATTTTACCCTAGAGAAGTTTTAGACTTAGGACTTAGATTTTGAATTGGGCGACAATTATTTAGGGAAGTTGTTTTAAGAATTTATTAATGTGTTAAAAGTCTTAGGGCCATCTAGGTTTGTTCCTTCATCAATATCAACATGACGTGCCCTTCAGGACACACCACCTGCTCCAAGGGTGCAACTCACCTTGTTTGTTTCTTTTGCATGATGTGCCCTTCAGGATGCACCATGTGCTCCAAGGGTGCCACTTGCCTTGTTTGTTTGTTTTGCACGACGTGCCCTTCAGGATGCACCACGTGCTCCAAGGGTGCCACTCGCTTTGTTTGCTTCTTTTGTACGACGTGCCCTTCAGGATGCACCATGTGATCCAAGGGTGCCACTCTCTTCTTGACTGATTGGTAGACATCAATAACCCTTGGATTCAACACTCTGCTAGCTGAACTTGTGGGAGAATAAGGGTTTTTAAGGAATAATCCCCCCGCCTTATTGTGCACCCCTTAGAGTCATCGTGAGCGACTGTCGCAACCTTCCCTCATGGCATCGTGAATCCTCTTGAACTATGTAATAGTTAACCTACAGTTCGAGCCACGGCGAGAGTGCTAGTAGACTGTGGTAGGGATGTTGTCCACACCTCTCCCTCAACCTCTCTAGAAATTGTGTGTGGCCCCTTTACTCGATATGTGAGTCTGGTCGGCAAGCTATCGTCAGCCTGCATCATCAACAAACATGTCAGAACATGTCCACATCATATCATCTGATCAAATGTACTAAAATCACAGTAAAACAATCAACCCAAATAGCACACTCCTTGACTCAATCTGGAGTCCAAGGGGTTCCATCGATGCCTTTGCATCCTCAATGTCCAAAACCCTGCACACTCAGTAAAACCGAGTCAATAGCACCTGTCTATGTCAATGCAGTAAACATTAGGTCATCTATCATAACGCATCATATTTAAGGACAAATGGTTTAATATCATAAAAGTCTAGATAACTTGCGAGCAAGTGTCCTCAAAGAATAAGTGTTCTCAGTGTGCCAGAGCGGGATGTTACAAAAATGTTCTTGATAATTAAAAGCCATTGTTTCTAATGATTGTAACCATTGGACTCATAGTATGACATTAGCACCACCCATAGGTATAGAATTCATTGGACTATTCATTAAATATTCTCCCATAGTAAGATTGATGTTACAGATTTTTCCTGAGCAATTGATATTTCCTCCATTTGCATTCATTACTTGAAACTTTGGTGTTGGATATATAAATCAATTAAGAGCTTTGGTTAATTTATAGGGATTGAAATTATGAGTACTACTAGAATCAATTATGACTATTACCTTTTTCTTCTTGATATATCCTTCAATATTGAGAGTTTGAGGAGTATTAATTCCATCCAATGCATTACATGATATCGTGAGAGTCCACTCTTTAGAAGAAATCTCCTCTATGTTTTCATCTTGAGATGGTTCTTGTTCTTCTTGTTTTTCTTATTTCCCTTCACAATATATGTAGAATAATTTATTATCACCACACTTATGTCCCTTATTGTACTTACTGTCACAATTAAATCATAAACATTTTTCTTTTCTTTCCTCCAATTGTTGAGGTGTCAACCTTGTAGGTTGAGGTGTTTTAGAAGAAGGAACATTATTATCTTAATATATGTTAGGAGTGTTCCTTCTATTTTTGTTTTCAATATTTTTACTTTCAACATTTCTCTCCACCCTAAACACATTATCTAATGATTTGGGTTCCCAAAGGAGAACCTCATGTTGAATGTTATCATTTAAAGCTCCTATGAATACATTAATCAGGTGGTCATCTGGAATATTCATTACCTTTATATTCAATCTTTGGAAATTCTCAATGTGCTCCGCAACTAAACCCTTTTGCTTCATATTTATCAATTGGATAAATAAGGTATTGCTCCTTGTATCCTCATAGTGTGCTATCATTTATTCTGTGAAAATTGTGCAAGTGACAAGTGATATGCCAGAACAAAGCCATCAATACCACACAAATTGATTGGGTTCTAAAGATAAAGAAGAAATTTGCACCTTTTGTGTGTGTGGAACATCATGTAGATCAAATAACTACTCCATATGAAGTATCCATGTGATTGGATCCCTTCCATCAAACTTCCTCATATAGATCTTAGGAATTTGGTTGGTCTTCAATGCAAAGTTGGAGCTTCTCCAGTCTTTATTCATCTTTCTTGTGTCCTCACCATGAATTTCATGGGACACATTTTCACTTCTAGGTGGCCTCTATATTAGTAAATTTTTAAATCCTTCCATGATCTCCTTTTTTAAAGCATCCATCTTAGTATCCATTATTTCCTCCAACTTAGCTTTACTTGAATCCATCATCCCTTCTAGTTAATATTTTGTTATTGTCTTATTTTGTAAATCATTTATGTCCCTCTATGTTTCTTCACCTTCATCGGAGTCCAAGTAGGATTGTATGAACACTTATTTTGTGTAGAAGTTATGTTTTTTGGTGGCATGGTGGCCAAGTATCACTTTTAAACCTTGATTTTGTGGTGGGTCTTCTAGAATATCTTTATTTTGTTGTATCTCGAAATTTTAGCCCTTTTCCATCTAGAAATTTTGTTCTGTAGTTCTATGATACGTCTAATCTTCAATTCCATAGGTTTGATCAAAATTTGATGTGCCAAGTGGAAGTTATGGTAACTTCCCCACACATTGTTGATTTTTGGACCTTCCATGAGAGAGTACTTGTAAATCGTTCCAAGAGAACAATATCTTATATTTAATCTTGAAACTTACACCAGAAATACTATAGACTCTCCACTATCTAATGCAACTAGTCTCAATTAACTTGGATACTTACCGAAAAATATATCATTTTTTTACCCGGAACAATTGTTTGAGACTATTTAATATGAATATTCAACTACCCTATCTTACAGATGGTGTATCTACAAAAGTAGGATGACCCAGAAGATAAATTGTTTATCAAAGATACCTTGATAATTTCTATGAATATCCTCTTGGTTTCTGAGTCTCAAACATCACAAAAAATGGTTTATAGCGACAATTTCACGATGAATAAATTCAGGATGATTCCATAGCCCTATTCTACACAGGCTATATCTCTAAAATTATAAGGCCTGAATATATGAAATTGGAACCCCACATACCTGGATGCGTCTACTAAATATCCTCCAAGGGGTTCCATCCGAAACGTCGTAGAAAAAAGTTATAGTGAAAATTGCAAGGTGTCTCAGATGCAACAGTGAAACCCTAAGACCTTGAGCTCTGATAACAAATGTTAAGAACCAAATATCAAAATAGAATAAAAATCCCAATAATAAGTATTAAACGCCTTGAAAAAGAGATAATTTCAGATAATAAGCCTCTTCGAGGGGGAAACCTCCTTATACACCACATAAATTTAAAGATACTAGATGATTCCAAATGCAAAAGGTCATATAGGGGACTAGGAGGTAGAATTAAAACTAATGAATCCAAACCGACATAAATAAAATAACAATACTAATGTAATATGCCCCAACTAATGGCTAATGTGCAACTATTTATGGCTTAACACCATATTTTGGTTAATTTTGATCATTATAGTGACTTAGAGTATTACCAATACTGTGAACTATGTCATTATTCCAACAATGCAAAGGAAGGTAGGGAAAACAGGCTCAACCTGACACTCTTTAGGGGAAATGATTTTCTACAAAACAATATAGTATCTATTGATTGAGGTACATCCTTCAAGAGCCTTGAGATCCCATGAAGTAAGGACAAATAGCAAATCTCAGATCTTTGTGTGATTTTTCTTCAAACAAGAAAGAAAATAACCCTGACCCATAAAAGGATGTGGAAATATATCTTTTAATAAGGAGCTTTGAGATGTGTTCCATCCAGAGGGTCATGGCTAATGGATAGGGACAGATCCTATTGAATTGGTTAATAAGGCCATTCTTAGCTACCTTAAGAGAAAATTTTGTGAATTTGTGGGATAAACCGAAAATTAGGAATACCATCTAGTTTCTTCAGAAATATTGAAGGAGGCGGCTTGAAAAATTTCATGATCAAAGATATGAAGGATTGAAAAGAAACAATATATGAAGGAGGGGGGAGGAGGATTATCCCCCTACCAGATCCTTACACTATGAAGAGACGTAGATCAAACTGGGGTTTAAAACACTACAACCCCAAAAAAGATTTGCATCTTAAGCAACTCAAATATTAAGTAAATACTAATACATGTTATAATTCAAACATTCATTATCCAGAAATAAAATTAATATTGTTAACATATATTTTGAGAATTTAACTCATATTCATTAATACTGCTATGAATTGTGGATATGAATATTTTGTTGTTTTTTTAAATAAATGTGTATTGATGTCTCTATTATATCCATATTCAATCTTACAATACAGAAAGTATTAAAATATGTTGCCATATTTTTGCATTCATGTTAAATTAAGTTAATATGAATCTATTCTCAATCTCTAGAGTCTAAATAACCATATTTTCCAATTAAAATAAATATTTTTATTTTCATCCCGATTCAACAAACAAGTTTTTTATTATCTAATTAAACCCTTTATTATTTTTTCCTAATATGAAAAACAAGTTTTTTATTATCTAATTAAACCCTTTATTATTTTTTCCTAATATGAAATAAATTCAGTTAAAAATATGTTTAAAAAAGTCCATTAATAAAATTTAACATGTAAAATGCATGGTTTAAATAGCCTAGAATGACAATATGATTAATTAAAACATGTTCGCAAAATGTAGCATAGAATCCAATTTCCATTGGTTGAATAATATCTTTCATTAATTTGAAATTAATAAAATTTAACATGTAAAATGCATGATTTAAATAGCCTAGAATGACAATATGATTAACTAAAACATGTTCGCAAAATGTAAGATAGAATCCAATTTCCATTGGTTGAATAATATCTTTCATTAATTTGAAATTTTACATTTTCTAATGTAACTTTGAAAATAAGTATAATACTTATTACAATTATAAATTACATAGCAATAATTATTACATTGTTTGACGATGATAATAATTGTTGATTTTTTTAATCATTTCACATTTATTTTTCCACTTTATTTTGCAAGTATATATTAATTAATTCATAAACATTTTTTTTATTTTGTTCATCTCTATCATTTTGGTATCTTTATATGAATTAATTCATATTTTTATTTTTATTTTTTTTATCCATCTTTATCATTTTACTGTAAAATAATATCTTGAGACAATTCCTTGTTACATAAGAAATGCATATAAAATGATATCTTTTGAGACAATTCATTGTTACATAAGAAATTCATACTTCAATTTTTTCTTTTTAATACATTAATAAAAAAGTTTGTAATATATATAAATTGCCTTGTTACATAAGAAATGCATAGTTCAAATTTATCTTTTAAATACATTAATAAAAAAACTTATATTATATTTAAATTGAAAAATATCGATCTGAATTTAAAAAAACCAAAATTATATAAATATATATAATTGAATAACATAAAGGAGGCATAATTGTATATTCACATATCTTACTACCTACAGCACCATAAACATATTCAACCATTGTAAAGGTATTGTGTATCCATTTTCCCTATACGAGGGATAACCATATTATGGTAATATTAAATATATACTATCCATTAGCATCTCTTTTAGAATTTTACAATCACAAAAATAATAATATGATAAGTACCCACTCTATATTTAGTATCTAAATTTTATATTCTATAGATTTGTTACATAATATCTCAATTTTAAATTTTATATGTATATTGATATTTCAATAGATTTTAAATTTTATATGTATATTGATATTTTAATTTATATATTTAATGTTAATTTTATATTCTATTTTATATGTATATTAAAGCTTATTAAAATCTCAATTTTAAATTTTATATGTATATTGATATTTCAATAGATTTTTTTTTTTTTGTTTGTTAATTTGT
>ML782386.1:231912-249949 GCA_009831015.1 Picea engelmannii | reverse complement strand
ATAGTATCTCTGGGTGCAACCACACGTTCGACCACTACCTCAAGGTGTCCCCATGGCTCCAGGTAAAGCCCTCACGAGAATTGAACCTTGCCCAACGGTGAAAAACTCCTCGCTTTCCACCATTAGATCCAACCCCTTTGGGCGATATTTCAATAGATTTTAAATTTGATATTTATATTGATATTTTAATTTATACATTTAATGTTAATTTTATATTCTATAAATTTTTTATATGATAAATACATATTACTTATAATTTTAAATTTTATATGTATATTGAAATTTATTAAAATCTCAATTTTAAATTTTATATGTATATGGAAATATTTATATGTATATTGATATTTTAATAGATTTTAAATTTTATATGTATATTAATATTTAAATTTATATATTTACATTATGTATGTACCAAAAAAATCAATATCTACTCTCCATTCCAGGTTATATTTAGATTATATTTCAATGTATTTATCATTTATACATTTACATTGTATATAAAGAAATTAACATTTATCATCCATTCTAAATCATATCTCAATATATTTACAATTGAATCCAATATAATAAATAAACATAACATACTAACATTTCAAATTCAATGTATACTTATTTCCAATATGATAAATAAGTACTATATATTATAATTCCATAATAATTGGATTATATATTTACATTACTTTCTAATATAATAACCATATATTGTGTACTATCATCTAGATTTCAATGCACATTGATTTATATCAAACATTTACCATTCATTCTAAGTTATATCTCAGTGTATTCACCACTAAATCCAATATAGTAAATAAACATAACATAACATATCATTTCAAATTCAATGTACACTTATTTGGAATATGGTAAATAAGTACTATATATTATAATTCCATAATGATTGAATTATATTATAATTCCATAATGATTGGATTATATATGTACATTGCTTTTTAATATAGTAAATATAGATTATGTACTATTATCTTGATTTTAATACACATTGATTTATGATATAAAATTATTATTTATCATCCATTTTAGGTCATATTTTAATACACATTGATTTATGATATAAAATTATTATTTATCATCCATTTTAGGTCATATTTCAGTCTATTTATCACTGAATCCAATATAGTTAATAAACATAACATACTAGCATTTCAAATTCAATGTACACTTATTTGAAATATGGTAAATAAGTACTATGTATAATTTTGTAATGATTCGATTATATATGTAAATTACTTTCTAATATAGTAAAAACATAGTTACCAATTTAATAACAACTTTTCAGAGTTTTCATTTTTTGGGGGTTCAATTTTTTACTTCGATTTTAAAAATGGTGCTATGGTAACACCTCCTCTTCGTTTTTAGATGATTTCCACAATGTTTCCACATTATTTTTTTAAAATGCTCATTTTTCATCTTTTTTCAATTCTCTCTCTCTCTTTCTCTCTCTCTCTCTCTCTCTCTCTCTATATATATATATATATATATATTATTCAACTTTGTTTTTAGTTTTTTTTTCATGCTTCTTTCAATCATAATTTTTTTTTTCACCATTTACTATTTCTAGGTTACTATTTTTCATAGAATTTTGTCTCCTTAATTAATTTATTGTTCCATACTTTTTAAATGTAGTGAAAAACATCATTTTTAAAACATTGTTTACCTTTACTTCAATAAATCTAAAAAAAAAGTAGTTAAATAACACTACTTTTGAATATTTATCAAAACAATACACATTTTATAGCCATATATCATAAAAAAACTATACATTTTGGTTGATATTCCTTAAAACAACATGTCAAATAAAACATTTTTATGGACATAATTGAACAAAAAAAGTCTAAATTTTATAAAAAAATATTATTTTCTTTCATATTTTTATACATTTGAAGTAAACAAAATGACAACATTTAATAAAATTTTCCAATGTATAGTGATTCACATATAAATAAAACGAAAAAGAAAAACAATAAAAAGATTCATCACAAAACAGAAAGAGATACATCTTTATTCTTATTTTCAAACATGAAAGTCAAATCATTACAATTATAACTTATCAAAAATTTGCAAAATTGAGCATCATCTTCAAAGACATATCTAAACTAATCAACAATATCATATATCCCAATTTCATCATGCTCAAAAGACACATCATCATCTTCTTCGACGCCATTTTGTTCTTCCATTGGTTCATTGATATCTGCAAGTTCTCCAAAGTGATCCTTTCCAATCATTCCTCCTAATGGTACTTGAGGTTCCTTTGACAATTTTTCCACCTTTGATTCACTAAAATCTCCTTTCCTCAAGCCAACTTCTTGCATTTCATCTGGAAGAGATGGAATAGAATTAATTCTTTGTTGAATAAAACTGCACTGTATTGGGTCACTTTCAATGGCTATGCAATTCCTTCCTTTCTATAGACAACACGCTAATGTTGTACCTAATCATAAAATACAAAATAAATAATGAAGTTAGATACTATAAATAGATAAATTAAAAATAATCTAAGATTGAAGTATGATTTCATAAATATTAGATCATAATTCTTACCTAAACCCGAGAACAAATCCAAAACCCAATCTCCTTCATTTGAAAATTTATCTATAAGATAATTAATTAATGCATGTGGTTTTTTATAAATGTTAACTATATCTCCTTTAAAATATTTTTCCTCATATGTTAGCTTTCTAACCACAACATTGTGTACCAATATACTACTAGGAGTCTCTCCATCATTTTCATTGACAATAATAGAATTATAAGAATCATCTTTTGTCTAGGTTGCAAGATGTATACTCTCAAAATCATGTTTAAATGACTCTTTCTTGGAGCTCTGAATATTTGTCTTGTGTCTGTAACATAAATAAGTGAAAATTCAATTAACTTGTGAATTAATAAAATTGTTTTATAATATTAATTGCTAAACATACACTTTCAGTATATTACTAAATAAACGGCCTCCTCATCTTTTCTTTCCCCTTGAAAATTGATTGTACTAGTACTTGTTGTGTGTCTGAATGAAATACTAGAAATCTCCAAAATGGTGATGTTGTAACTTCAATAAATCCCATAACGAATTTACTGAAAGCTTTTGTAAGTATAAGGCTCAGTATCATATTCAATGTTTGCGATATTGTAACCATGAGGGATATCTGCAATAACTAGGGAGTATTCTTTTTTAGGACCAATACTTGCAAGTTTTTCACAATCACCTTATATCACTTTATATTGAACAATGTCGAGTGTAACATCCCGCTTTGGCGCATTGAGCAAACTTATTCTTTGAGGACAGTTGCTCGCAAGTGATCCAGATTATTATGCTATTAAAACTTTTGTTTTTGATTATGAGGCGTTATGGGTTGATGACATGTTGTTTTACCGCTTTGACATAGACAGGTGCTATTGAATCGGTTTTACTAGGTGTGTAAGATTACAAACCCAGAGGATGTCAAGGCATCGATGGAATCCCTTGGACTCTGGATCGAGTTAGGGAGTGTGCCATTGGGGTTTGATTGTTTTACTGTGATAATAGTGCCTCTGATTGGATGATATGATATGGATATGTTTTGACATGATTTTTTGATGATGCAAGATGACGATAGCTTTCCGACCAGACTCACATATGGAGTAAATGGGTCATGCACGACTACCAAAGATGTTGAGGGAGAGGTGTGGACAACAGCCCTGCCACAGCCTACTAGCGCTCCCGCCGTGGCTCGAACTCTAGGTTAACAACTACCTAGTTCGAGAGGACCCATGATGTCGTGAGGGAAGACTACGACAGTCGCTCATGATGATTCTATGGGGCGCGCAATAAGGCGGGGTCCTTATTCCTTGGAAGCCCTTAGTCTCCCACAAGTTCACCTGGTGGAGTGTTGACTCCAGGGGTTATTGATGTCTACGAAGTCAGTCAAGAGGCGAGTGGAACCCTTGGAGCACGTGGTGCATCCTGAAGGGCACGTTGCACAATAAAAATGGAAAGAGGTGAGTGGCACCCTTGGAGCACGCAGTGCATCCTGAAGGGCACATCGCGCAAGGAAACAGATGAGGCGAGTGGAACCCTTGGAGCACCTAGTGCATCCTGAAGGGTACGCCGCATGGTTGAGGATAGAGGAATGAACCTAGTTGGCCTTAGGATGAATAACGTGTTAAGTATTTTTAAAATGAATTCCCTAATTAAATGTTGCCCAGTGTAAGAAAATCTAAGGTCTAAGTCTAAATTACGCTAGTGGTAGAATTTTGTCTTTCTATTAAAAAAAATAATAATAATAAAAAAAAAAAAACCACATAAATAATAATTATGACCTTAGTTAAATATTACAAAACGAAGGGAATAAGAAATTTAATTTATTCAAATAATAATAATAATAATAAATCCGTTGGAATAAAATTTAAAAGAAAAAGGGGAATTAATGGTTTTATTATTTTGATAATTTTAAAATATTAATTAAATGAGAAAAGGGATAAAGGGTTAATTTCCACACCTACCTTTTTTAGTTCTAATTAAAAAGGGGAAAGAGGGAAAATCTAAAAATTTAGGAAACTAGGAAAAGAGGTAAACATAAAAAGGGAAAAACGGGAAACATAAGGGGAAGAGCGGAAAGTCAAACTTAGAAAAGGTATCTACCATTTAAGAGTTTCCTAATTTAAACTAAGAAAGCAATTTAATAAAAAGGAAAGTTATTAAAACCTGTAAGAGATCTTGGGGACACCTAGGAGTGATTCTAGGAGTAACTCTAGGTGGGTGAGGGAAATAGAGATAATTAACTAAGTAAAGAAATTAAATAATGGAGGAATGTAGGGGATGGGGGACACTTGTAGGGAGAAAATTTTTAGGAATTTATTTTTAAAATTTTAATTAAAAGAAATTTTAGGAAAGAAGGGAAGTTCAAAACTCTATATAACGAAGGAGGGAGAAGGATGAAGGATCATCTTCTATTTGCGTAACGTTACGCTGCAGAAATATCTACTTGATTGATTTACTTGTGGGAGTTGGGATACCCATCTCGGAGAGAAGTGGTATCTCGGCCTTGCGAGGTGAGTTGGGAGCTAGTCGAACGTAAGGATAGTGTACATGGCCCCTTTGCGGCTCGGGGGGCTAAGGTGAAAGAAGAGTACCCTTAGCATTGGCTAGGAGGTACCGATGAAGTCTCGACGGTCGGTGAGGGGGAGTTTCATGGAGCACGTTGGACGCCATTCAGAGCGGGTGATTAGGAAATGGTACACTCTCTTCATTTTGTATAGTAGATGGTTTTAGGACTTATGCTTGGACCTGCTTATATAATGGAAAAGTAAAATGATGTTTTTAAAATTGATGATTGAAATTTTCCTTAGCCTAGCTCGATGGTTGTTGAATCCCATGGCCTATGTTTTCCCGCATGTTCTGACCACCTTTTTGTGTGATTGTGACCTTCATGGTTGATTATAATTCATCCCTAGCTCACTAGTCCTCACCTGAGCAGTCGGCCAGGAGCCTTCTCTACGGTCATCGCCTTAGCGTTAAAAGACCTATGGATCTCAATGCCCTGCTTTTCTGTGCGAGGATGGTGAAGCAAAGGATGAACCCATCTGTCGTCTACCTCTGTTGTTTTCCTTGGTAGTTTGATGCCTTGCGCCTTGATGTGATTATCCAAATCTGCCCATTTGTTTGTTGGTGAAGATTTTCTTCATCCTGATCTTGTTTTTTTTTTTATCTTGTTGTTATCTCATATTTTTTTTTACCCCAAGTGTATATTTGGATGGATCAATTTTAACCCAGCGTTGTTATTGGATAACTTTTAAATCGTCATGGTATTGGTATCCTAGAATGCCAAAAAAGATTCCATTCCCTGTCTGCATCTTTATAATTTGTATGGTGGAAATGAACAAAAAAAAAAACGTTTGTTATTCCTGTCAGTAAATTGAGTTTTTCTTGGCCTGTGATTGCTATGCTTTTGAATTATTGAAAACATTTTAGCGATCCCTGTTTGCATTAATTTTTCTCGACTGTGATTTTTATCATGCCTGTAATTTCAAAAAAAAAGAAAAACGATTAATTTTTATCTTTGTTTCTCTGCATTTAAGTATCGGGTAATGACAATATTAACGATTTTTCTCTCTGCCATTAGAATGGTACTGGAATGGATAATGAATTTAATGTTGTGTCTGTGATTTTTCTCTACTTATGGTTTGAATTCAACGTGTCCATTGGTTAAGTTTACATTCCTTTTGGGGCTCCAGCATGATCACTTCCCAGATTATTTTTTTTGCCTCTACGTTGTACCCATGCAATTGATGAATTGATGTGATACCTTACAGCTGCGACTTGTGACCTTTGTTGCAGTATTACCTTACAAAAACGTTTAACTCAACCATTTAATTTTTTTGGGATGTTATCGACTCAGCCTTTAACTCAGTGAATTACCTGGAAGGTCACGAACTATGTCAGTTTAGTGATTGAGATAAACCCAACATGATTACTTGTCAATTAACTCAGCAAAAAAAGGGAAAAGGAAAATCCAAGAAATTTCTGAAAGGTTTAATCTCAGTGAACTGATTGACGCCCCCAATGGTTAACAATCATTTTTACTCATTTTATTACACCATCCATGGAAACAACACCATTCTAGGAAGCATATTAATTCTGGTGAAGATATCATTTCTAGTTAGTGTTTACACCTTGAGTTTTCAATCGCCCACCTTTAATCGCGTGGCGTTTATCCCTAAAAAGGGAACTGATTTTACCCCTGGCTCTTTCCATACTGATGACCACATTCCATGGTAATTCGTGGGTGAGTGTACCTGGCGAATTTATGCATGGAGTTTTTCCCTAGTGTTGGCCTTGTTAGGACTGCATTTTTACATTTGACCAGACTGCCTCTGTTGTTGGGTTAACCTATGTTGTTTTCCCCTCCCTGGTCCTTACCTGTGTTTAGATTCTTGTTCGCAATGGCATGTTACCTATTGATGGTAACAGTGTGCATTTTTCTATAGACTGCATGCCTTTTAACAACAACTTGATTGCTAACAGGCGTGAGGGGATGATGTCTGAACAACAATCCCTTTTTTCTTGATTAACCACAACTCCTTCCCTAAGACCCCTTGGTTTAGAATAGCCTTCTTGGGCTGGCAGTATTTAATGTCCTAGAATGGCCATTAATGTTTAAACAACCTTAATTTGAACACACAGTCTTTATTTTGTATTATAGCCTTCCATTTTGATTACGGCATTGATTGTTTAAACAACCTCACTTCCTTCTTGGACAGTTCTTAAGTTGATCTATTTTAGACTTGTCAACTCAGTTTTAGTATTGAATAAAGAAGACTTGCCCAACCGATTCTTAAATTGATGTTTTCTAGTTGTAACTTATTGACTAATCTATAACTACATATGCTAGTTAGATCATAATCATTGATAATAGATAGTAATTATGGTTTTAGTATTGGTTGAAGTAGACTCGTCAATTAGGTGTAATGATGGACAAATGGTAACTAGACTGATGTTGAGGTTTAACTGTTCGTGAGTGCTAATGGTAGCATTCCACTTTAAGAATGTTAATATTTGTTTATCAAGTTTATGACTAGTTGGATGGGGACTCGGATTAATATAGACTTGTCCTTTTTTATTGTAATAATTATTAAAATTAGTATGGTGAGTAAAGACTAGATTGCAATTTTAGACTTGCTAAATTAGATATGTGATTGATGCTAGTTGAATTATAGATGTTAGTTGATTTTTTTTTTTGTTAATTTGTGCGGGACCTGTTGGCTCGCGATTAACCTGTGGCTTGAGAAACCACGACTCAGGGGCATCTAAGCCGTCAAAATCACCCGGGGATCACACCCGGCCTGAGCCACACCAACCCTTAACATGGTTGGATTTTTTGTCCCCGCAGGTTTCGAACCGGTGACTTTAACATCACGGAGTGGCTTAACAACACACTCCGTCACTGACTGTTCTACACCTTAGGGACGATGTTAGTTGAATTATTGATGTTAGTTGAATTATAGATGTTAGTTGAATTATTGATGTTAGTTGAATTATAGATGTTAGTTGAATTATTGGTGTTAGTTGAATTATAGATGTTAGTTGAATTATAGATATGTGATTGAATTAGTTGAATTATAGATATTGATGTTAGTGATTGATGTGATTCATGTTAAGTTTGGTTGGTAACTCATTGACTAATGAAATTTAGACTGGTTAAGTGATTTGAAATTAACGCCAATTAAAATCATATATATTGACCATTTAGCCTTGATTAATGGTTTGGTTGTTGACGAAGTTGTTTTTAGCTTGTGCTTCCCATTGATGGTATTGTTGTTCATTATAATTAATGTTTGTACTTGGTTGTAAACTTTTAATGTGCTTGGTCTGCTTGTGTTAGGTGGGATGTTGACACCTCCTTGTTCCTCAGAACAATCGCCATCCCTGAGACCTTAAATGGTCAAAATCGATGGGAACCTAGGCTTGAGCATTGCTTATGTGTCCTAGAGTTCCTAATCATTGCAGGGTAGGATGGGCGGGTAGTCATTCTTATTTTTCGCTAATTGATTGTCATCCATTGCTTCCAGATGCTTGATGTGCTTCTTAGGTCGTTATGTTTTTGTCGTGTGAGTTGCATGCGTCATGTTCGTCATTGTGTTGCAATGTTGAGTATAATGTCTTTATTACCCTTCTACACACGCACACACACAAAAAAAAAATCACTTGTTATGTGAGGCTTGTTGTCGTGACGAAACGTGAGGTTTGTTAGATATGGTATCAGAGCCTGGTTCAACCCGCGACTTGGTATCACTACGGATTTCATTGGTATGATTTGATTATAATGTTACTAATTGAGTTGACTTGTATTCGTGCAGGTAATATTGGTGAGAGGATGTCGCAGAGGAAGATGACGGGGTTCTAGGGGAGGAGGCGCGATGCCTTCGGTAGCATCCGCGCCTGAGGGGTATAACCCCTAGGGAGATGAGTAGGTTCTCGAATAGGAGTAGATAGCAGTTGGTGATGTAGTCGGGATGATGAGATATTTTTAGCGGATGTCTGAGGCATTGATCAGCCATTTGGACAGAGATGAAGCCAGGGCACCGACACCTACTGAGGTTCCACCGCGTGCTCTGATCGATACTAGTAGTGTTCACCGTGAACTCAAGAAGGTCAAATTTCCTGAGTTCTTTAGTTCCCCGGATGGCCTAGCCACCGAGGCATGGTTGGAGAACATGGTGATGTGATTCTCACTTTGCGATTATACCTCCAACATGAAAGTCCGCATGGTGGTCTTTCAGCTATAGGGGAGCGCTCTTCTATGGTGGAAGACGCTCCTAAAACAACTGAACGTGGTCGTTGAAGATGTGTTATGGGAACTGTTCGAGGAACGGTTCTGAGAGAGGTACCTTTAAGAGGAATTCATTGAGCGTCAACTAAATGAGTTCAACGCCTTACGACAGGGTGGTCGTACGGTGCCCATGTACGAGGCCTGTTTTATGAAGCTGCTCCGGTATGCTCCACACCTTACGGGTTGTATCCTTAACGTGGGAGATTTTGTCACAAGGGCCAACCTATACATCACGATATTAGGATCTTATGATGTCGTAATTGGTATGGACTGGTTGGAATCACATGAGGCGATACTCAACTGTAAGACAAAATGATTGAGCTTGGTCGATGATGAGGGACAAAGACGTGTGATTGTATGATGGAACCAAAGATTTTCCCTGAGGTTCATCTCTTCCTTGAAACTTTGTAAGAGCATGCACAAAAGGTGCAAGATTTATGCGATCCTTGTGTTAAACGAGAAGGGAGTAGTGAAAGGTCTAGAACAATTTTCGGTCATGAGAGAGTTTGTGGACGTATTTCCGGAGGAGTTACCTGGGATGCCACCGGAGAGGGAATTGGAGTTTACCATAGACCTAAAACTAGGGATTGAACCGATAGCAAGAATGCCTTATCGGATGTCGACTCCAGACTTAAAAGAGTTGAAAATGCAACTGAAGGAGTTTCTAGACCTAGGACTGATACTTCCTAGCGTGTCACTGTGGGGAGAACCTGCTATTTTCATATGAAATAAGGATGGGTCGTGGAGGCTCTTCATTGACTACCGTCAATTGCACAAGGCCACGATCAAGAATCAGTATCCGTTGTCGAGAATTGATGATCTGTTCGATCAAATTAAGGGTGTGACGATGTTCTCCAAGATCGATTTACGATTAGGGTATCACCAGTTGTGGATCAAAGAGGATGATGTCCCTAACACCACCTTTAAGACGATGTTTGGACATTACGAGTTTATTGTTTTATCGTTTTGACTGATAAAAGCCTTAGGAGTATTTATGAGTTTGATGAATGGGGTGTTCCGCGAGTACTTGGACAAGTTCGTCCAATTATTCATTGATGATATTTTAATTTACTCTCAGATGACGGAGGACCATGATGAGAACTTGTGCTTGCTACTATAGTGTCTGTGAGAACACAAACTATATGGGAAGTTGTCCAAATGCTCATTTTATCAATCAAAGATTCACTACTTAGGGCATGTCATCTCCGACGAAGGCATCACTGTGGATCCAGCAAAGGTCGAGGCTATCATGGAATGGCCTGCGCCGACGAATGTCCCGGAAGTGCATAGCTCCATGGGTTTAGCAGGATATTATCAATGGTTCATCGAGGGATTTTGGAAAATAGAAAATCCAATCACATAATTGCAGAAGAAAAACAAGAAGTTTGTTTGGACCAAGAAATGCGCGGAAGCATTTAGGAGGCTCAAGGAGTTGTTGACAACAACACCAATACTAAAGGTCCCTGACATGGACACAAACTTCTTGGTATGCACTGACACATCCAAGGAAGTCTTAGGTGGGGTCTTGATGCAAGACGAATGAGTGATTGCTTAAATTTTGAGGAAATTGAGAAGGCATGAGGAGAACTACGTGACGCATGATTTGGATTTGTTAGCCATCGTTTATGCCTTGAAGGTTTGGAGACACTACCTTGTTGGACGAAAATTCAAACTAAAGACTCACCATTGTGGACTACAACACATCTTTATGCAAAGTGACCTGAACGCGCGACAACGACGTTGGTCGGAATTGCTTAGCAAGTACGAATTCGAGATTACTTACATAAAAGGAATAATGAACTGAGTGGTGGATGCATTGAGTCAGAAACCATGCATCTTTTCTGTGCTGCCTCTTCAGACGAATCTGCATGAAAAAATTCTAACTTTACAGCGTGATGATGACTGGTACAAAGAGGATGAGGGTTTTATCGGACAAAACACAATGATGGTACCACGATTTGAAGGATTTTCGCTTGATAGCGATGGTTTATTGAGGTTTAAAAATAAGATATACATACCACCGAACGACGAGTTGAGGATGTTGATCCTGAGCGAGGCTCATAGAGTAGTTTACATGGCTCACCCAGGAGTAATGAAGATGAGGGCATACCTTAAACCCTTATTCTTATGGAAGGTAATGAAGCCAGACATAGTCAACTATGTGGCCAGATGTCTAGAATGTCAGTAGGTAAAAGATGAACATAGACACCCAACAGGATTACTACAACCACAGGCTATTCTGGAATCGAAATGGGAGGTTATTTCAATGGTTTTATTGTTGGTTTGCCACTGACAGCAAGGAGACATGACTCGATTTTCGTAGTAGTAGACACTCTGCTGAAGAGTGGTCACTTTATTCCTATGCATATGACATATCAGGCACCTGACATAGCTATATTTTTCATCAGTGAGATTGTGAGGCTGCATGGCATGCCTAAGAGGATTATATCCGATCAAGGATCAATGTTTACTAGATGATTTTGGACAAATTTCCAATATTCCTTGGGAACCGAACTTAACTTTAGTATTGTTTATCACCCGGAGACTGATGGGTAGACAGAACAAACAAACCAGACCTTGGAGGACATGTTGTGCATGTACATGATGGACCAACAAAAGCATTGGGAAGAATTCTTGCCACTGGTGCAATTCGCTTACAACAACAGTTACCAGAGAACCATTAAAATGGCGACTTTCTAGTTTCTTTATGGGTGACCATGTCGGATGCCTTTGAGTTGGGATCGACTTGAGGATAGGGTCCTGGTGGGACCAAAAGCGATCCAAGAAATGAAAGAGAAAATGCAAACAATAAGACAAAGGATTAAATAAGCGTAGGATCGATAGAAGAGTTATGTCGATGTGCACCTTGTCGACTGTAGTTACGAGGACGGCGATCAAGGCTTCTTGCAGGTTAGACCACATAAGAGTTTGATCAAGTTTGGGAAGGGAGATAAACTTTCTCCTAGGTTTGTGAGACCTTTTGAGATTGTGGAGAGAAAGGGTCCTGTGGCCTATCGACTAGCCTTGCCTGATTCTTTGAGGCGTATGCACAACATTTTTCATGTATCTGTTTTGAGACATTATATTAGTGATCCTATGCATGTTATTGACATGAGTTCCTTGTAGGTATTGGACGAGGGAGCACTCACAGCTGAGCAGGTCTACATCTTGGATCATCGCATTCGACAACTACAACGTCGAATGGTAGATCAGGTCAAGGTCCAATGGGACAATTATAGTCCACACTCGGTGACCTGGGAGGATGGATATGATATACGCTAGTAGTTTCCATTTTTGTTTGATAGATAGACATATGATACACTTTATTTCGGCATTTATACTGTGAAACTTCGGGACAAATTTTAGACCAAGAGGGGGTGTATGTAACATCCCGCTCTGGTGAATTGAGGGAACTTGTTCTTTGAGGAAACTTGCTCGCAAGTGATCCAGATTATTACTCTATTAAAACTTTTGATTTTGATTATGAGGCGTTATGGGTTGATGACATGTTGTTTTACCGCTTTGACATATACAGGTGCTATTGACTTAGTTTTACCGAGTGTGCAGGATTACAGACCTAGAGGATGTCGAGGCATCGATGGAACCCCTTACACTCCGGATCGAGTCAGGGAGTGTGCCGTTGTGGTTTGATTGTTTTACTTTGATATTAGTGTGTCTGACTGGATGATATGATATGGCTATGTTCTGACATGATTTGTTGATGATGTAGGCTGACGATAGCTTGCTAACTAGACTCACATATGGAGTAAAGGGGTCACGCACGACTACTAGAGATGTTGAGGGAGAGGTGTGGACAACATCCCTGCCATAGCCTACTATCACTCCCACCGTGGCTCGAAATGTAGGTTAACGACTACCTAGTTCGAGAGGACCCACGATGTCGTGAGGGTAGACTGTGACAGTCACTCATGATGATTCTAAGGGGCATGCAATAAGGCGGGAGCCTTATTCCTTGGAATCCCTTAGTCTCCCACAAGTTCACCTAGCAGAGTGTTGACTCCAGGGGTTATTGATGTCTACCAAGTTAGTCAAGAGGCGAGTGGCACCCTTGGAGCACATGGTGCATCCTGAAGGGCACGTTGCACAAGAAAAATGGAAAGAGGTGAGTGGCACCCTTGGAGCATGTAGTGCGTCCTCAAGGGCACCTCGCGCAAGGAAATAGATGAGGCGAGTGGCACCCTTGGAGCACCTAGTGCATCCTGAAGGGAACGTCGTGTGGTTGATGATAGAGGAATGAACCTAGTTGGCCTTAGGATGAATAACGTGTAAATTATTTTTAAAATGAATTCCCTAATTAAATGTCGCCCAGTGCAAGAAAATCTAAGGTCTAAGTCTAAATTATGCTAACGGTAGAATTTTGTCTTTCTATAAAAAAAATATAATAATAATAATAAAATAAAAAAACACACATAAATAATCATTATGATCTTAGTTAAATCTTGTAACACGAAAGGAATAAGAAATTTAATTTATTAAAATAATAATAATAATAATAATAATAAATCTGTTGGAATAAAATTTAAAAGAAAAAGGGGCATTAATGGTTTTATTATTTTGATAATTTTAAAATATTAATTAAATGAGAAAAGGGATAAAGGGTTAATTTCCACACCTGCCTTTTTGAGTTCTAATTAAAAAGGGGAAAGAGGGAAAATCTAAAAAATTAGGAAACTAGGAAAAGAGGTAAACATAAAAAGGGGAAAAGGGGAAACATAAGGGAAAGAGCGGAAAGTCAAAGTTAGAAAAAATATCTACCATTTAAGAGTTTCCTAATTTAAATCGAACAAACAATTTAATAAAAAGGAAAGTTATTAAAACCTGTAAGCGATTTTGGGGACACCTAGGAGTGATTCTAGGAGTAACTCTAGGTGGGTGAGGGAAATAAAGATAATTAACTAATTAAAGAAATTAAATAATGGAGGAATGTAGGGGATGGGGGCCACTTGTACGGAGAAGAAATTTAGGAATTTATTTTTAAAATTTTAATTAAAAGTGATTTTAGGAAAGAAGCGAAGTTCGAAACTCTATATAATGAAGGAGGGAGAAGGATGAAGGATCATATTCTATTTGCATAATGTTACGCTGCAGAAATATCTACTTGATTGATTTACTTGTGGGAGTTGGGATACCCATCTTGGAGAGGAGTGGTAACTCGGCCTTGCGAGGTGAGTTGGGAGCTAGTCGAACCTTCAGATAGTGTGCGTGGCCCCTTTGCGGCTCGCGGGGCTAAGGGAAAAGAAGAGTACCCCTAGCATTGGTTGGGAGGTACTGGTGAAGTCTCGACGATCGATGAGTGGGAGTTGCACAGAGCAGGTGATTAGGAAACGATACACTCTTTTCATTTTGTATGGTATATGGTATTAGGACTTATGCTTGGACCTGCTTATATAATGGAAAAGTAAAATGATGTTTTTAAAATTGACGACTGGAATTTTCCTTAGCCTAGCTCGATGGTTGTTGACTCCCATGACCTACGTTTTCCCGCATGTTCTAACCACCTGGCTGTGTGATTCTGACCTTCGTGCTTGATTAGCCTTCATCCCTAGCTCATGAGTCCTTGCCTGAGCAGTCGGCCAGGAGCCTGATCTACAGTCATCACCTTAGCATTAAAAGACATATGGAGCTCAACACCTTTCTATTATGTGCGAGGATGCTGAAGTGAAGAACGAACCCATCCTTCGTCTACCTCTGTTGTTGTCCTTGGAAGTTTGACGCCTTGCGCCTTGATGTGATTATCCAAATCTGCCCATTTGTTTGTTGGCAAAGTTTTTCTTCATCCTCAGCTTGTTTTTTTTTTATCTCATCATTATCTCATTTTTTTTTACCCCGAGTGTTTATTTGGATGGATGAATTTTAACCCAACGTTGTTCTTGGATAAATTTTAAATCAGCATGGTATTGGTATCCTAGAATGCCAAAAACAATTCCATTCCCTGTCTGTGTCTTTATAATTTGTATGCTGGAAATGAACAAAAAAAAAACCCTTTGTTATTCCTGTCAGTAAATTGAGTTTTTCTTGGCCTATGATTGCTATGATTTTAAATTATTGAAAGCATTTTAATGATCCCTATCTACGTTAATTTTTCTGTGTTGTAATTTTTCTCATGCCTGTAATTTCAAAAAGAAAAAAAAAACGATTAATTTTTATCTCTGTTTCTCTGCATTTAAGTATCAGGTAATGACTGTATTAACAATTTTTCTCTCTACAATTAGAATGGTACTGGAATGGATAACGAATTTAATGTTGTGTCTAGGATTTTTCTCTACTTATGGTTTGAATTCAACTTATCCATTGGTTAAGTTTACATTCCTTTCAGGGCTCCAGCGCTATCACTTCCTAGATTTTATTTTTTGCCTCTACGTTGTACCCACACAATTGATGTGATACCTTACAGCTAGGACTTGTGACCTTTGTTGCAATATTACCTTACAACAACGTTTAACTCAACCATTTAATTTTTTTGGGATGTTATCAACTTAGCCTTTAACTCAGCGAATTACCTGGAAGGTCATGAACTCTGTGAGTTTAGTGATTGAGATAAACTCAACATTATTACTTGTCAATTAACTGAGCAAAAAAAGGGAAAAATAAAATCCGAGAAATTTCTGAAAGTTTTAATCTTAGCGAACTAATTGATGCCCCCAGTGGTTAGCAATCATTTTTACTCATTTTCTTACACCATCCATGGCAACAAAACCATTCTGGGAAGCATGTTAATTCTGGTGAAGATATTGTTTCTAGTCAACATTTACACCATGAGTTTTCAATCGTCCACCTTTAATCATGTGGCATTTAGCCCTAAAAAGGGAACTGATTTTACCCCTGTCTCTTTCCATACTGATGACCGCATTCCATGGTAATTCGTGGGTGAGTGTACTTGGCGAATTTATACATGGAGTTTTTACCTAGCCTTGGCCTTGTTAGAACTTCGTTTTTACATTTGACCAGACTACCTCCATTGTTGGGTTAACCTGCGTTGTTTGCCCCTCCTTGGTCCTTACCATCATTTAGTTTCTTGTTGGCGATGACATGTTACCTGTTGATGGTAAGGGTGTGCATTTTTCTGTAGACTTCATTCCTTTTAATAGTAGCTTGTTAGCTAACAGGCATGAGGGGATGACGTCTGAATGACAATCCCTTTTTTCTTGATTAACCACAATTCCTTCCTTAAACCCCCTTGGTTTAGAATAGCCTTCCTGGGCTGGCAATATTTAATGGCTTAGAATGGCCATTAATGTTTAAACAACCTTAATTTGAACACACAATCTTTATTTTGTATTACAACCTTCCATTTTGATTACAACATTGATTGTTTACACAACCTCACTTCCTTCTTGGACAATTCTTAAGTTGATTTATTTTAGACTTGTCAATTCAGTTTTAGTACTGAATAAAGAAGACTTGCCCAACCGATTCTTAAATTGATGTTTTCTAGTTGTAACTTAATGCCTAATATATAATTAGATATGCTAGTTAGATCATAATCATTGCCAATTAGATAGTAATTATGGTTTTAGTATTGGTTGAAGTAGACTCGTCAATTAGGTGGTAATGATGGACAAATGGTAACTAGACTAATGTTGAGGTTTAATTGTTCGTGAGTGCTAATGGTAGCATTCCACTTTAAGAATGTTAATATTTGTTACTCAAGTTTATGACTAGTTGGATGGGGACTCGGATTAATATAGACTTGTCCTTTTCGGTTCTAATAATTATTAAAATTAGTATGGTGAGTAAAGACTAGATTCCAATTTTAGACTTGCTAAATTAGATATGTGATTGATGTTAGTTGAATTATAGAGGTTAGTTGAATTATTGATGTTAGTTGAATTATAGATATTGATGTTAGTGATTTATGTGATTCATGTTAAGTTTAGTTGGTAACTCCTTGACTAATGAAATTTAGACTGGTTAAGTGATATGAAATTAATGCCAATTAAAATCATAGATATTGACCATTTATCCTTGATTAATGGTTTGGTTGTTGAGGAAGTCATTTTTATCTTGCGCTTCCCATTGATTGTATTGTTGTTCATTATAATTAATGTTTGTACTTGGTTGTAAACTTTTAATGTGCTTGGTCTGCTTGTGTTGGGCGGGATGTTGACACCTCCTTGTTCCTCAGAACAATCGCCATCCCTGAGAACTTAAATGGTCAAAATCAATGGGAACCTAGGCTTGAGAGTTTCTTATGTGTCCTGTAGGTCCTAACCATTGTAGGGTAGGATGAGCGCGTAGTCATTATTATTTTTCGTCAGTTGATTGTCATCCATTTCTTCAAGATGCTTGATGTGCTTCTTAGGTCGTTATGTTGTTGTCACGTGAGTTGCATGCATCATGTTCGTCATCGTGTTGCAACGTTGAGTATAATGTCTTTATTACCCTTCTACACACGCACACACAAAAAAAATAAAAATGCACTTGTTATGTGAGGCTTTGTTGTGACGAAATGGGAGGTTCGTTACATCGAGCCCATTCCAAATGTAGTGATCGAGGGTGTCATCAAGTTGAACATTTTCAACACGTCTCCTTCTTTCTCTTTCAAACTTGGCTATTTGAATAAAACTTTTGAAATTTTTAGGTACTCCATCTGCATTCTTCTTTGGCATCTTTAATGAAACAAACAAACATATATATATATATATATATATATATATATATATATATATATATATATATATATATATATA
>ML782386.1:217667-227996 GCA_009831015.1 Picea engelmannii | reverse complement strand
ATCCCTCACGACAAGCAAAACCAACGTGGAAGCAGAAGACAGCTGGAAGACGTCCAACACAAGTTTTTGAATTTTTAAATTTTCTCTTGAAGTTGATGCGTTGAACATAAATGAGATCATTTAATTTGGTGCCTTGGTAAAAAAGATAGACAGAGGCATTTATAGTAGTAGTTGCAGGTAGATAGAATTGAATTCTTAGATTAGATAGTTCTAGAAGGAAGAGGGAAAACCCGAATATAGACACCCTCATTGTGTTATTTGTATCATTGTAACATTAACCACAGGAATCGAAAAAGAGAGAGCATAGGAGAATAGCATATAGTTGTAAAGAACACCCATGTATAGATCTTGAATTAATAGAAGAAGTTGATTCAGATTCATGGTTGTTGTGTTATTCTCTGTGTATGTGTGTTGAATGCTCTGCTTATGAATATTTCTTCCTGTTACTCATCGGTTATCATGTTGTGTGTATGACTTCATGTGTCGAGATTGAAATCTGAGAGGAAGTGAGGTGATTTACAATTTTTTCTCTTTTGAGCAAGGATTCCTGCAAGGAGTGCAGTTGAAGTTGTCCGCAAGGAGTGCGTTGACAGAAGGCTCAGAGAGTTGAATCTTGTTCTCAAAATAATCAGAAGTGAAAGTGGTTTGCTAAAGTTGTGTAAGGAGTGTGCAGGCTAAGGAAGTCTCAGTCGTGAAACTGAGCAGAAGTATTGCAGGACTGCTGCTACGGGCATACGCAGAGTCGAGGAAGCTCGAACATTTGAAGTGTTCGCAGGCTTTCCACAAAGAGTGAGTGAAAAGAACCTCGTTGAGGTTGAAATAGTTTAACAAAGCTCAGGAAGGATAGGACTCTGAGTCGCTGAAGATCAGTGTAGATAAGTGGGACCTGAAGTCAGGAAGAACTGTCGCAGGTTGGCGAAAAGGCGAAGGAATCTCTGAGAGAGATACCCTTTTTCATTTTGTTGATTAACCCAGGAAGAACGGATGGTCGAAATCCTCTGAAAAGATTTCACGAAGTTCCGAGGACCGTCAGATCTTGCAGAGGTGCAAGGAGGTTACAGAGAGAAGATTCTGAAAGGTTTGAAGCTCAGGAGAGACAGGGTCGTTGATCCAAGTCGGTCAGAGCCGTTGGATTGTTCACGAGATCGTGTATCGGGACCTCGTGGGAAAGGACTCAAGGATTTGGGTGCAAGGATCGCGAGGTTGCGAGGAAGCGAGATTATGACTGTTGGAGGACAGGTGGCACTTCGCATCTCGGGAGCTCGTAAGTGTAAGGGTTAAGAAATTGGCGTTAAAAGTCGCGAGACGCGAGGTCACGAGGCAACAAAATGGTGAGAGATTGTGAGCTGTCGATCTGAAGGGACATGTGTCAAATATTGAGAGATCTCGTGAACTCAGAGCTCGCAGGGTGAACGCCAAAGCGTTTGGCGTTAAAAGTCGCGAGATGCGAAGCCACGAGGCAACAAAGTGGTGAGAGGTTGTCAGTCGTCCATCTGAGTAGGAAAGGTGGCAGATATTGAGAAACCTCGCGAACTCAAGAGTTCACAGGTCGAGAGCCCAAGGGTTGGGTGCCCAAAGTTGTGAGGACGCGAGTAGCGAGAGAAGGACAACCGTTGGATCTGGGTCACGGGAGGACTGTTGGATCTGCATGTGGGATCGTAGATCGGAGCCTCACGAGAAAAGGGAACTTGGTCACAAAAATCGCAAAGTCACGAGGGAACGAGGTCGCGAGTCTTGGCATCTCAGATCTCGGGATTCGACGTGAAAGTTATTCAGCCTCGCGAGAAGAAAAGTCGCGAGGGAGCGAGATCACGAGTTTCGGCGCCTCGAGTATCGAAGGTTGGAAAACCAAAAGTTTGGTATCGTGAGTAGCGAGGTTGCGAGTAGCAAAATCCCTCAGGGAGAAGTCAGCGAGTTGACTGACCACCGGGTCTTGGGGATCCGAGAGCCCAGCGTTCAACCTTTGAACTCGCGAAGTCACGATTCCCAATCCCTCGATAAATCAAGGAAGGGGGGATCGCATGAGAGAACTATGGGAGCATATTTGCTGATAGGGAAATAGAAGAACCGTAGAGTTCTTCGGGCCAAAAAGAAGAAGATCCTGTGAGCGGACATGCCCGTGGTTGCGGCGCGCCAGCGTCAAGTGGTATTAGAGCATAGAAAAGATTCTTTGCTTTCTGTAGCAGAGGACAAAGAGAATTCACCATGCCGCTAAGGAGAAGAGGTAGAGGATCGCCCGATCTAGAGGAGGAAAGGGAAATGTCCAGAGACAGAGGTAGGCAAGTACAGAATCCAGACGTGGAGAGAGAAGTGTGAAATCTTCGTGCGAGAATGGAGGACATGGAGATGTCACAAAGGAGAAATGCTGATGCAGGATATATCAGTGAATCCAAGGATGAAGAAGATGATGGACGTGAAGGAGAAGAAATCCCAGCAGAAGATGCAGCCAATGAGCGTTTAATTAAGGTTATCGCTCGGATGAGTTAGAAAACAAAAATGGACATTTTGACTTATGAAGGGATTCTGGATGCAGAAGAGTTGATAGATTGGATTAGAGCTCTTGACACTTACTTTGATTATGAATATATCGAAGATGACAAGAAGGTTAGACATGTTTTCACGAGATTAAAGGGAGATGCAGACTTGTGGTGGGATGAACTACAAGCTGACAGACGTTGCCAAGGCAAGCAGAAGATTAAGAGATAGGACAGGATGATTGCAAAGATGAAGGCAAAATTCATTCCTAGGGACTATCAAATTTCTCTGTTCAGGAGGATGCAGAACCTGAGACAGAAACTGATGAAAGTGAAGGAGTATACTGAGGAATTTTATAGGTAGAATATCAGGGCAAGTCATCGCGAAAGCAATGATGAAAAGCTGGCCAGGTATATGAATGGCCTGAGGTATGAAATACGGGATGAACTAAATTTGGTGACCATCCGAACGGTGGAGGATGCTTACCAATTGGCTCTGAAAGCTGAGGAGAAGTTGAGCCGTAAACAAAGTCAGAGGGGCAGAGGTAGGAATCATCCCAAAGGCAAATCAGTTTCCCAATATAAATACCAAAAGCCCAAGGATGACTGGAAGAAACCTCAGACTCAGATAGAAAGAGGTGAAACCTCGCAGAGAAGGCCATATGTTGAGCAGCGAGGACAACAAACTGAACAGAGAGGAGAATATACCGATAATGATAGGTTTCCTCATACCAGAGGCAGAGGAAGAGGAAGAGGTGGAGTAATCACATGCTTCACATGTGGAAAAAATGGGCACAAGTCATTCGAGTGTCCAGAGAAAAAGAAAGAAGAAAAAGAGGCTCACATCGCCGAGGCACAGAGGCGAGATGTTGAGACAGAGTACGCTGAAGGTGGAAGATCGTTGGTGATGCGAAAATTCCTTTTGATGCCAGAGAAAGAGATGGAGAATCTAGCACAGAGAAATAGTCAGGAAGATAAGTGGGACCTGAAGTAAGGAAGAACCGTCGCAGGTTGGCGAAAAGGCGAAGGAATCTCGAAGAGAGATATCCTTTTTCATTTTGTGGATTAACCCAGGAAGAACGGATGGTCGAAATCCTATGAAACGATTTCGCGAAGTTTCGAGGACCGTCAAATCTTGCAGAGGTGCAAGGAGGTTATGGCGAGAAGATTCTGAAAGGTTTGAAGCTTAGGAGAGACAGGGCCTTTGATCCAAGTCGGTTACAGCCATTGGATTGTTCACGAGATTGTGTATCGGGACCTTGTGAGAAAGGACTCAAGGATCACGAGGTTGCGAGGAAGAAAGATTCTGATCGTTGGAGGACAGGTGGCACTTCGCATCTCGGGAGCTCGTAAGTGGAAGGGTTAAGAAATTGGTGTTAAAAGTCGCGAGACGCGAGGTCACGAGGCAGTGAAGTGGCGAGAGATTGTGAGTTGTCCATCTGAAGGGATAGGTGTCAAATATCAAGAGATCTCGTGAACTCGGAGCTCACAGGGTGAACGCCGAAGTGTTTGGCGTTAAAATTTGTGAGACGCGAGGCCACGAGGTAGTGAAGTGGCGAGAGGCTGTGAGCCATCCATCTGAGTAGGACAGGTGGAAGAGATCGAGAAACCTTGTGAACTTGGGAGTTCGTAGGTCGAGATCCCAAGGGTTGGGTTCCCAAAGTCGCGAGGATGCGAGTAGAGAGAGAAGGACAGCCGTTGGATCCAGGTCATGAGAGGATCGTTGGATTTGCACGTGGGATCGTACATTAGAGCCTCGCGAGAAAAGGCTCGAGAAATTGGTCACGAAAATCATGAAGTCACGAGGGAACGAGGTCACGAGTCTCAGCATCTTGGATCTTGGGAGTTGATGTGAAAGTTATTCAGCCTCGCGAGAAGCGAAGTCGCAAGGGAGCGAGATCGCGAGTTTCAGTGCCTCGGGTATCGGAGGTTGGAGAACCAAAAGTTTGGTATCGTGAGTAGCGAGGTCGCAAGTAGAGAAATCCCTCAGGGATAAGTCAGCGAGTTGACTGACCACCGGGTCTCGGGGATCTGAGAGCCCAGTGCTCAACCTTTGAACTCGTGAATTCACGAGTATCGATCCCCCGATAAATCAAGGAAGGGGGGATCGCACGAGAGAACTGTGGGAGCAGATTTCTCGATAGGGAAATAGAAGAAACTTAGAGTTCTTCGGGCCGAAAAGAAGAAGATCCTGTGAGCGGACGTGCTCGTGGTTGGGGCGCGTCTGCATCACATTTCTATCATTCTATGTTCTCAGAGAGAAGGGACGACTTCATCAAATAAAGAAAATTGTATTTCTGAGACATCAACAAATTCTTCGCATACCTCTTCTATTGGGACTAGGAAATGCAATAGGAATGTTTGTAATGCAAATAAGGCATCGTATTTTTCAACTAGTCATAATTTTGATCGTGGTGCAAGAAATTTTATTCAACATGTTCCTCATGAAAGTCCTAAATCAGAGGTCTTTGAAGGCACCGATGATGAATAGGAGGAATATGATGGTGATAAATCTAGTCAACAATTTAATAGTAATGAAAATAATCAAAATATAGGCCAAAGTGGAGACTATGATCAACATTTAAATGATTGGGATGAAAATTTTCCTCCAAGTGAAGAGTTTGAACGTACTGATGAAGATTTCCAAGGCACCAATGAAGACGATGAAGATATTCCCTCAAGTGGAAATTTTAAAAGCAGTGAAGATGATTATGACAATTGTGGACCAAATTCCCCGAGTGGACAATTTAAAGACAACGATGCTGGTGATTATGATTTTCCTCCCAGTGAGGATTTTAAAGGTACTGATGAAGAGTTTCCTCCAAGTGAGGATTTTTAAGGCATGAATGAGGATGGAGAAGAATTTCCCCCAAGTGGGGACTTTAAAAGCAATGATGATATTATGACAATGTTGGACAGTCTTTCTTGAATGAGTAATTTAAAAGAAACAATGTTGGTGCTGATGATTTCCCTGAAAGTGAGGATTTTGAGGGTACCTATGAGGATAATGAAGATTTTCCGCCAGGTGAGGATTTTGAAGCTAGTAACGAGGATGATGAAGACTATACTTCAAGTGGCGAGTTTCAAAGTAGAAAAGATGAATACACCATTTGTGGTCACTCTTTTGTAACTTCTCGCTCTTGCACACTGAGCGAACTTATTCTTTGAGGACACTTGCTCGCAAGTGATCCCGATTATTATGCTATTGAAACATTGATCTTGATTATGAGGAATTATGGGTTGATGACATGATTGTTTTACTGCATTGACATAGATAGGTTCTATTGATTCGGTTTTACTGAGTGTGCATGATTTTGGACCTCTAGGATGAAGAGGCATTGATGGAACCCCTAGGACTCTGGATCGAGTCAGGGAGTGAACCATTGGGGTTTGATTGTTTTATTTGTGATATTAGTGCATCTGATTAGATGATATGGTTATGGATATATTGCTGACATGATTAGTTGATGATGCAGGCTGACGATATCTTTCTAACCAGACTCACATGTGGAGTAGAGGGGTCATACATGACTACCAGAGATGTTGAGGGAGAGGTGTGGACAACAGCCCTACGACAACCTACTAGCACTCCCGCTGTGGCTCAAACTTTAGGTTAACTTTTACCTAGTTCGAGAGGACCAACGATGTTTTGAGGGAATATTGCGACAGTCTCTCACAATGATTCTAAGGGGTGCACAATAAGGAAGGGGCCTTATTCCTTAGAGTCCCTTAGTCTCCCACAAGTTCACCTGGCAGAGTATTGACTCCAGGGGTTTTTTATGTCTACCAAGTCAGTCAAGAGGCAAGTGGCACCCTTGGAGAACTTGGTGCATCCTGAAGGGCACGTCGTGCAAGAAAAATGGAAAGCGACGAGTGACACCCTTGGAGCACGTGGTGCGTCCTGAAGGGAACATTGTGCAAGGGAAACCGATGAGGCAAGTGACACCCTTGGAGCACCTATTGCTTCCTGAATGGCACGTTGTGTTGTTAATGATAAGTGAATGAACCCAAATTTCCTTAGGACTAATAACATGATAAGAAAATTTTAAAAACAATTTGCTAATAAACTGTCGCCGAACACGAAAATTAAAGTCTAGGTCTAAATTATTCTAGTGGCATAATTTTCTCTATCCTTCAAAAAAAAATAAAAAAACAGAAAAATAAAATATACAATATATATATATATATATATGTATGTATGTATGTATGTATGTATGTATGTATGTATGTATGTATATATTTATAAAACCAAAAATAAAATAAGTAATTATTTTATTATATTATGATAATTTAAAGTTTATTAATTGAAAGGGGAAAAGGGAAAAATATTATTTCTACAGCTACAAAATTGAGTTCTAGATAAAAGGGGAAAGAGAGAAATCTAAAATATTAGAAAACTAGGAAAAGAGGGAAATCTAAAATAATTAGGAAACTAGGAAAATAGGGAAACATAAAAAGAAAAGGGAAACACAAGGGAAAAAGAAGAAAGTCAAACTTAGTAAAGAATCTACCATTTAAGAACTTTCTAATTTAAACTGATCTAGCAAATTAATAATTGGGAAAGTCATTAAAACCTGTAAGAGAATTTGGGGACACCTAGGAGGGATTCTAAGAGTGACTCTAGGTGGGTGAGGAAAATAAGGGTAATTAATTAATTAAATAAATTAATTTATGGAGGAATGAAGGGGATAAGTGACACTTGTATGGGGAGGATTTTTAGGAATTAATTTTTAAATATTAAATAAAAAGGGGTTTTGGGGACAGTTTTTGACTTGGAAAATCTATATAATGGAGGGACGAGGAGGATGAAGGATATCTTCTGTTTGCATAAAGTTATGCTGCAGAAATATATATTTGATTGAATTAGCTTGTGGGAATTGGAATACCCAGCTCAATGAGGAGTGGTAACTCGGCCTCGTGAGGCGAGCTAGGAGCTAGCTGATTCTATGGTTCATGTGCTTGGCCCCTTTATGGCTTGGGGGGCTAAGGGGGAATAAGAGTACCCCTAGCGTTGGCTGGGAGGTACCAGTGAAGTATCATCAGTCAGAAAGAGAAAGTTGCATGGAGTGTGCGAGACATCAACTCAGAGCAAGCGATTGGGCAACAATACACTTTCTTTATTTATGCATGGTATATTGTAGTATGATTTATGCTTTGGATCTGCATGTTTATTTGAGGTAATGAAATTGATTTTCTTAGTGTTCTATCTAGTGACTGAGTCTTTCCATAGCCTTTAGCTCGATGAGTGATTGACTCCCATGGCCTTTGATTTACGACATGTCTTAACCACCCTTTGGTGTTTGATTTGTGATGATTGTGGTTGTTTTTGCATTTCATCCCTGGCTCATCCATCCTCATCTGAGAAGTCGGTCAGGAGCCTGATCTACGGTCGTCTCTTCAACGTTAATAGACCTATGGATCTCAACGCCCTACTTTTTTGTGCATGGATGATGAGCGAAGGACGTTCCTGTCAGTCGTCTACCTTCGTTGTTATCCTTGGTTGATTGTTGAATTGGGCCTTCTAGAAAAAGTACCTCTGTGTTTGGATTTCTTGTGTCCGTGTTGGTTTATACATGCAATTTGATTGTTGGCGAAGTTTTTATTTAATTTTGGCATGCTTATATCTCGTCGTTATCTCATTTTTACCCCGTTTTTATATCTTGATGGATAAATTTTAACCCTGCGTTTTTGTGCTTGGATAAATTATAAATATGTGTTGTATTGTTATCTTAGCAATGAAAAAACTATTTCATAACCCTATCTTCTTTTCATAAATGGGTATCATGGAAATGAAAAACGTTTGATATTCCTGTCTGCAAATTTTTGCTTGGGCTACGAATAGTTTTTTTTCTTTTTTCTTTTAATTCATTGAAAAACGAATGTCGATCCCTGTCTGTGTTTTTGGGGGTTGTGATTCTTATGCTTTTAATTCTTAAAAACACACACACACACAACAAAAATAAATGTTATTTTATCTCTGTCTGTGTATTGTTGGGTGCGACTATCTGTGCTTTTGGGGGCTGTGATTATTATGGTTTTAATTATTTAAGAAAAAAAACACACACACAAAAAAAACATTATTTTATCTTTGTTTGTGTACCCCAGGCGAAGGAAGGATGAATCCCTTCCCTGGCTGTGTTTGAATGGTGCATTGATGGAATTAACCTTTTTCCCCTGCGTTCAGCATGTGTACTGTTTGATTAAGTTTGGTCTGCAATTTTATTTGTGATTGTTTTTATAACCACAAAATTGTGGGTAGAATGATATCTGCATCTTCCTGTTGATTGCCCATGAAATGTTTACCAATTAAATGTGATGGTATCGTTGTTTTTTTTTACCACAAATTTGCAAGTGGACTGGTCTCTGCATCTTCCTCTTGAATGCCCACGGTTTTTGACATTTAATTGTGACCGATGTTTGTTGTAGTTTACCACGTAATTGATGTTAAAATTCTTGATGGAAATTGTTGTTACATGCCCCTGAATTTTGCTGTCAAAACTGATGACTGTGTCGTTGCCTTAATGGACCACATTTTTCCCTTAGAACATTGACTGAATCATTGTTTTAAATGCCCACGTTTTGCGTTTTAAATGTGACTAAGTTGATGTAAATAACCACGTATTGTCCAATCTCTCGCTCAACCATTTATGTATCAATGCGTATCCCCAATATCAGTTGTTTAGTTATTGATGTGTAATCCTTGTAGATATTGCTCTGCATTATTACTTGAATGCTTTATAGTTATTTTTCTTTCCATTTATAAATTTAATGATTATTCCTACGTTGAATGCCTGGTATTTATGATGGCAACATTTTTATCACTACATTCATGTATTCTATCCTTGAATGAGATGAGTCTATGAATTCTTTAAGGTTAAATAGCTTGCAATTTATTTATCTATTCTGCATAATGCCTTGTATTTAATATTGAAAATTAATTTTTATTCGAAACATGTATTGCTGCATTGAAGGCTTATCATTTATGTATTCCTTAAGGCTAGATATGTTTTAGATTGTATTGGATTATGCTTAAGGTTAATCAGACTCGCAAGTTGCTGACTAGCAGTCATTTAGGCTTGCTGAATTAATTATGTATTAGAAGCTAATTTGACATATAGTTGTTGTCTAACCTGGGAAATGAGACTCAAAGAATTAGATGGGCGTGTATGGACTTAATTTATTTAATTTAGACTTTTCATTTTAGTTTAAAATTGATTAAAGAAGACTACCGAAATGACACGATTTTAATGTTAATTAAATTGTAATTAATGATTGATTATAATGCAGATTTTCCTAACCGGTTCATAGTGTTGGATTACTGAGAGGGGGGGTGAATCAGTAATAACGTAATTATAATCCTTTTTCTTCAAATGTTATATCAATGTAGAATTATTATCCAATAATGAGCAGTAATAAATAAACAATCACACACATGCACAGTACAACAGTGTTTTATGTGGAAACCCAAATCGGGAGAAAACCACAAAATGTTTTTTCTTATATGTCTTGAAGAATTACATTCATTGGAAGCACTAATTTCCTTTGTTTTCCAGCTGCAACTAGAAGGAGGGTCCAACCTCCTAGTTTCTCAGGCTACAACCTGAGGGAAGCTCCAACTCCCCAAATCTCTGGCTACAACCAGAAGGAGGCTACAACCCCCAATGTTCTCCGGCTACAACTGGAAGGTGTCTACAACCACCTGTCCTTGCCCTGTCCTGCCACCCTGAAGTAGAAGTAGAATGATGGAACCACTGTCACACTATCACTGTGAGATATACTACTGTAAACCTGTACCAATAAGTCTGAACCATGCATCAACCTGTACCTCAACCTGTAATCAACCTGTAATCAACTT
>ML782386.1:205754-217617 GCA_009831015.1 Picea engelmannii | reverse complement strand
CTATGACTCATCAATATGTACCAACATCATCAACTATACACCTCATGTATGTGCGCCAACTCATCAACTACTTGTCTCAACCATGTACTCAACATGTACCTCAACCAAAAGCCCTCATCAATTTCATTATCCAAATCTGATTTATATCTCTGCAATAGACCTTGTGTATATTATCCCATTAATTCAAACCTTCCTTAACTTTTAAAAACAAGAGACTAGCATTTTCATCAAACTTTTCTTTAGTCTCACATGCCTATTTTTGGATTAGTCAACAACCCTAACTTGAAGTAATCATAACTTTGAACTTGTAATGTATAAAGATATGAAACTGATAAACAATGTTCTTCCATGTGTTTTATGCAATTACTCCAAGTGGTACTACTTGGAACCTCTCAGAAAAAGAGTTATAGCAAAAATGGCATACCTTGTTGAATTCTGGCTTATTCTAGAGAGCAACCTTGTAGAGCGTGCCCCACACAAAATATTTGATGAAATGATCTGAAACTATTAAAAAGAATACTATATACTGTACCCTAACCAACACATTTTTTCTCACTAAATTTGGATCTTTTATGAAGACGTTATGACGTTTTTACCCGAAACACCTGATTTTGACTAGTTTCAGGACTTGCCACAAACCCTATTTTCCACAGAGTGTAACTCCCAAAATACAACGAACCACAAGCTGAATTTTTAACCACAGATACTTGGATGTGTTTTCTCACTTTCATAGAAGTTTCATGATATCAATGATTATAGAAAAAAATTTATAGCGAAAATGGTGAGATGACTTGAAAATAACATACCTTAGAAAGCACCATCAAAAGAATTTATCCTTCCTTGAATTTCAGCCTTCTTTTCTTCACTTTCCTCAGAATTTTTGCTTAGATATCATATTTAAACCTCAAAAACCTATATATATTCAATATTCTCAAGTGTGATTCAAATGAGAGAGCCTTGCCTCTTATTTATACTCTCCAAGTAGCTTCCTTAAAAACATCTTCTAGGTCACTTGGCCCCACTTTCCTTACTTTAGGGTTGGATCCACTTATAATTTCTCCCTTAAAATTATTATTGAAATAATTTATTTTGTATTCATTTTGAATTATAATACACTCATCATTTCACTTTATTATTTACCTTTTAAAATCACTTAAACCACTTTGATTACTTTGACCTTTTGGGGCTTCTAGATGACATATGAGGGTCCTCCAACTTCGTAAGGCCACAACTCTCAAACCGTGAGGAGTTATGTGACATTCTACATACCACCAGAAATCGCATGACATGTACTATCCATATAGAATAGTATTATCTGAAAATATATCATAAATCATACCATTACCCATCAAACAAACTTGGGTCCATTACCCAAACCTGGGGTCTCCAATTTCTCATAGCCATAACTCTCTAACCGTGAGGCATTATGTGACGTTCCACATACCACCGGAAATGACATGACAAGAAATATCCATCTAGGATATTTTCCCTGAAAAATTCACTTTCCTTCATCTGATTATTCTAGAATTAATCATGGGTTCTCTTACTCCACACAACATCTTCCTGTGAGGGCTTTCACCATAAGGGGACCACTTTGGAGTTCATCCATATTTACTTCTTATCAACCATGACAAAACAATAATGAGTGATATTTACATCAAACACTATTGGTTCCATTACCCAAACCTTTGTGCTACGGGTCTTTCTTTAAGGGTTGACATCAATGAAAACCAACCTTAATCAAGAATCTCCCCCTTTGGCATTGATGGCAACACTCTGATGCAACACTGAAATCATATCACTCATTCTCCCCCTAAAACCATGCCTTTGTCCTCTGCATCTGATAAATCTGTCCCCCTTTGTCATCAATGGCAAAGGTATCTTTCCATCCGTGGTTGCTCCCCTTGACAAATTGTCCTCTTATGGTGCTTCCTCGTGTACATCTAAGACATATAAGATAAGCATTCAAAATGCATTCAAAAAGCATTCATTTTTGAAGTAGAAATAACTCCAAGTCTTTCGCGAAGATATTCAAAGGCTTCCTGTGGAAGTGGTTTTGTAAATATGTCTATCACTTGTTATTTTTTTCCCACATACTCAACTCTGATGTTATTTTCTGCAACCTGTTCCCATAGAAAGTGATACTTGATTGGAATGTGCTTAGTCTTGGAGTGCATCACCGGGTTTTTTGAGATACTAATGGCACTTGTATTATCACAATATATTGGAATGGGCTCATCATACTCAACCTGTATATCTGTCAAAGTTTGTTTCATCCAAAGAACCCTTGTACAACATGTTGTTGCTGCCATATACTCTGCCTCGGCTGTAGATAGAGATACCGATGATTGTTTCTTGCTTAGCCATGATACCAAACACTCACCTAAGTAGAATGTTTCTCCACTGGTGCTTCGTCGGTAATCAATACAACCTGCCCAGTTTGCATCTGTGTAGGCCATAAGTGATAGATGTTTTCCTTTTGGATACCATAATCCAAACTCTTCTATTCCTTTGAGATATTTGAAGACCCACTTAACTGCTAATATATGTGATTCCTTTGGTGCTGCTTGAAATCGTGCCACTTGTCCAACTGGCTGCATTACATCTAGTCTGGATGCTATCACATATAGTAGGTTGCCAATCATTGACCTATATTGCCTCTGATCTATAGACTTTGAATCATCATCTTTTCTCAAGTTACAACTGGTTTGCATGGGAGTGATAACTGGTTTGCAATCTTCCATTCCAAACCTCTTTAACATTTCTATGATATACTTCGTTTGAGAAATAAAAATTCCTTGGTTTCTTTGACGTATCTAAAGTCCCAGAAAGAAGGATAGTTCTCCAAGTAAATACATTTCTGACGCAACCCCCCCCGGCGGGCGGTCACACTACGAGGACCTTCGCTTTCCACGGGCCCAAAGAACTCAACGGTTCTCCTTCCTTCCTATCGGATTCTCTAACCCCATAGTTCACTCCTCTCTGTCCTCCTCTTCTCTACTTCAGGGGTCAAGACTTCGCCTCACGCGCTCCCAACCACTCGGGACTTCAGCTCCCGATATCCAATGTACCGAGGTGTCGAGACTCGCAATCCTGAGATCTCGCGGCTTCGCTTCCCGCGAATTCCCGATAGACCCACTTCGACTTCTGAGGCCCGAGTCGCCGATACCCGAGTATCGCTATTTCTCCCCCTCGCGAGTTCGCAACTTATGAGACCAGTTGCTTGCCTTTCAACTCCCGAGACCCGACGTCCCGAGATTACGTGCCACGTGTTCCTCCGAAAGTCGGCGCTTCCACGGAAACTGGAAATCGCTACCAACGATATCGACGTGCATGCAACTCTTGCACTCGCCAACCCCGATATGTCGATGTGCGATAGAAACCAGGTTCTACTTGCGCTTGAAGGTTAACTCTTTATCAAGGGTTCAAGTCGTCGATTCTCTTCCTCTTGAAGAGTCCTTTGCTCCGAGACTTCTCCCGTTCAAGCTTCACCTGGGTCTGTTCCACAATACTAGCTAGGAACTCTCCCTCCTGGGATTTCACCAACTTTTCACTCAGGGCCCTTCTGGACTCAATTCTTCCATAGGATCACATAGCATATGAAAGAAGTAAGTAACAGGAAGCGAATAGGGAAAGGCACACTGCCAACAACACACAGAAAATAAACATATCCATGGAATTTAACCACGGCTCTACTGTTCTTCTCTTCCCAGGCTTGACTCTGAGACTTCACTCAACCGGCAATTCACCTGCATGGTTTTTCTAACTCATCACAACTTCTGGGCAAACAAATATGGGGGTTTAACTGTCCAGCCTCCTCAACGCACTCTATGCGGGGGTATTCCACTACACTCTCTACAGGAAACTCGCAGCTTAGACAGAGAAATGATTGAAACTCAATCTCTCAATCCCTTAGATTTCGAACCTGCCACGCAATCACATATGCAACATATAGACAATAGGAAAAACAAGAAGCAAATATGCAATAGCATAATATCAACAACACACAGAGAATAATCACAACCATGAGATTGAATCAAAGTTTCTATTAATTCAATATATGTACATGGGGATTCTTCACAAGCTCTCTGTGCTTCTCTTCTTGCTCCTCAATGCTAATGATCCTACCTAATCTGAATGCCTCCCCTTACAATGATACAAAGGAGGGTGTCTATACTCCATTTTCCCTCTCAGAGTCAAAAACCGTCTAATCTAGACTTAATTATCTTATCTACCTGCACTAAATCTTATCTACCTGCACTAAATCTAAGAAGTACCTCTGCTATCTAAGGATGAGAGCTTATCTGCTCAAGGTCCATTTGCAATGTGCAAGTACGCTCTATGATGAATGCTTTCATTCAAATGGCGGCGCAACAGATATCAAGGTGATTCAAAATTTTGGTGCTGGCGTCATCCAGCTGTCTTTTCTTTCTCCACGCGCTGACTCGCTTGGTGAGGTGGGAATGCTCCTGCATCACACTCCTCCGCTCAGAAAAAAATTTCATGGGCTCCTTTCCATGAGTTCCTGTACACTGTGACCGTGTTTCTGTATGACTGCCTCGTCCTCCCAGCTGGCATCCTCCACTGGGTGATTTTTCCATTTTACTAGGTATTCAAAGTATTTCTTCCTCCTGGTCTTCCTGCCTATTCTCTCATCTAGTATGCATTCCATCTGAGGTTTTTCTGCAACCGACAACTGTTTCTGCCACTGGATCACTGGTTCCCCAGTTCCAGTGTCTACTGTATCAGCTCTGTATGGGTATAAGTACGAAATATTGAAAATCGGAGATATCCCGATCTCCGCTGGCAACTCAAGCTCATATGTGTTCTCACCAAATTTCCTCATAATTCTGCATGGACCGATTTTCTTCATCTTGAGCTTGTTGTATGTTCCCCTCGGGAACCTTTCTTTCCTCAGGTGTGCCAGAACCATGTCTCCCACTTCAAATTGAAGTTGTCTCTTCTTCTGATCGGCTCTGCGCTTATACTCCTGGTTCGACTTCTGCAGTCACTGCTTCACCTCCGTGTGAAGTTCTTGCATCACCTCAGCGATCTCTTCAGCCCTCGCGCTGCTAGTCTCAGTCTGTTCCGAATCTCTAAGCTCAGACACTCCTCTCGACTGTGTCCCATACAAAATTTGAAATGGGCTCTTACCGGTACTCCGATTCACTAAATCCTTGTACGCGAACTCTGCTTGTGGTAAGATCTTATCCCAACTGGTGTGATGCTCTGTCACCAGACTTCTCAACAGATCTCCTAAGCTTCTGTTGACCACCTCTGTTTGTCCATCTGTCTGCGGATGGTAAGCAGAACTGAATGCCAAGTCCGTCCCCAGCTTCTTCCATAGCGTCCTCCAAAAGTGACCTACGAACTTAGTATCCCGATCCGAGACTATGCTCCTCGACAATCCATGCAATTGCACAATCTCTTTGAAAAATAAATTGGCGATGTGGGTTGCATTGCTGGTCTTATGACACGGTATAAAATGTGCCATCTTTGAGAACCTGTCCACCACTACAAAAATGGAAACCACTCCTCGCTGTGTTCTCGGTAATCCCAAAACAAAATCCATACTAATTGCCTCCCATGGTCTCTCTGGTATAGGCAACGGCTGATAGAACCCTGTGTTATGTTTTCGGCCTTTCGCGTGTTGACATATTCGACACCTTTCAACAAATCGCTTTACATCAGTGCGCATGCTAGGCCAATAATAAGATTCGCTCAGCTTGGCGAATGTCTTGTCATGTCCAAAATGGCCTGCTAAGCCCCCACTGTGATTCTCCTTCACCAAATTCTCTCTCATAGAGCAATATGGAATGCACAGTTGATTGCCCTTGAACAGTAATCCATCCTGGATCAGGTAGTCAATCCACGGACTCCTATCTCTGAGAACTGGGTTCTCGGCTGCCTCGTATGCCTCGCCAAAGTCTGCGTTACCTGCATACATATCTTTCAGATTCTCAAAACCCAAAGTCTTGACCCTGAATTCCTGCAGTAATAAACATTTTCTGCTCAAGGCGTCAGCTACCTTGTTAGCAGTCCTCGAAATGTGCTTTATCACAAATGTAAAATTTTGCATGTATTCCACCCACTTTACATGCTTCTGATTCATCTTCTCTTGTTGACTCATGAACTACAATGTGTGATTGTCACTGTACAATACGAACTCCTTGGGTATCAAGTAATGCCTCCACTTTTTCAATGCCTGTATGATGGCATAGAACTCTTTATCGTATGTGGAGTATTTCAGCTTGGCATCATCCAACTTTTCACTGTAATATGCCACAGGTCTGTCATCTTGACTCAAGACCCCTCCAACAGCATATCCACTGGCGTCACACTTCACCTGGAAGGTCTTCTGAAAATCAGGCAGCACTAAAACTGGCTGCTCTGTTATCTTTTGCCTCAACAGATTGAAGTATTTTTCAGCCTCCGCTGTCCATTGAAAAACTTTATGCCTCTTTTTCACTGTATCCATCATCGCGGCACTAGTTCCACTGAAATTTCGAATGAACTTTCTGTAGAAACTAGCGATTCCATGAAAACTCCTTACCTCAAAAATATTTCTCGGCGATGGCCATTTCCTGATCACTTCAACCTTCTCAGGATCCATCTTCAACTCATTTGCCGAAATTACAAAACCCAAATAAATGAGCTTTGTCTGCATGAATGAACATTTCTTCAAATTAATCAGCAACTTCTCCTGCTATAGCCTTCTCATTACGATGGCCAAATGCCTCAGGTGTTCAGCCTTGGTCTTGCTGAAAATCAGTATGTCGTCCAGGTATACGACCACAAATTTACCAATGAATTCCCACAGGACTTCATTCATCAGCCTCATGAAAGTGTTGGGCGCGTTTGTCAACCGAAATGACATGACCAGCCATTCGTACAAACCCTCATTTGTCTTGAATGTCGTCTTCCATTCATCTCCCTCTCGCATCCGGATCTGATGATATCCTCTCTTGAGATCAATCTTGGAAAAGTAGTTTTCCCCACTCAGGCAATCCATCAAGTCATCCATTCTTGGTAGTGGAAACATGTATCTAATGGTAATCTTATTTATCGCCCTAGAGTCAGTACACATCCTCCAGCCTCCATCCTTCTTCGGACTCAGCACTGTCGGAACAAGACACGGACTAAGACTCTCTCTGACCAGTCCTTTATCCTGCAGATCCTGTACTTGCCTTTTGACTTCCTCATTCTCCTGAGGTGTCAACCTGTACGCTGCCTTATTCGACAAACTTGCTCTGGGTATGAGATCAATGTGATGACTCACACTCCGTACTGGTGGCAACGAACGAGGTAGTTCATCCACGATGATGTCAGCAAACTCTCCAAGTAGTTCCTGAATCTCTTTTGGCAAGTCGTCCACTCTTGTGCTTGTCAGGACAATTCTCGGCTTCCTGACAACAAAGAACTCTGGATCTTCATTCCTTTCCAACTCCGTGAGAAGTTCCTTCCCACTCATGAGAATTATTTTGCTGCTAACTTCTGGCTTTACTTCCTTATCTTTTATCGGCAGTAGTTTATGGATTTTCCCATCCTTCTCCAAGGTGTAGGTGTTCATCCTCCCGTTATGAACAACATTCCGATCATATTGCCATGGTCTTCCCAACAATATGTGACATACGTCCATGGGAATAACATCGCACATAATCTCATCATGATAATTTCCAATTTTAAACTTAACTAAGCATTGTTTAGTGACACTTACCCGGTGTCCTTTCTGTAACCACGAGACTTTATACAGGCTCGAGTGCTTAGTTGTTTCTAGCTCCAATTTCTCCACCATCTCGGTCGAAACGAGATTGTCAGTGCTCCCACTATCGATTATGACTTTGCATTTCCTATCCTCGGTTGTACACGCCGTTCTGAACAGTCTTCTCCTCTGCACTGCGCTCTCCACCTCCTTCTCAGGCTTCAAAAGGATTTTATGCATCCCAAGTGATCTTCCGTTGTTTGCATCTTCACTCTCAACATCATGCTTCTGCGCCTCAGCGATGTGAGTTTTTCCTCTATCCATTTTCCTATCTGGACAATCAATGGCTTTGTTTCCGTCTTTGCCACACGTGAAACATGTGATAATTCCTCCTCGACCTCGTCCTCTACCTCGGGTACAAGGGAACGTGTTGGCATCATCATATCCTCCTTGCTGATCTTCTGACTGCATTCTTGGCTCAGAACTCTTCTACCTTTGCTGTGAGGTACCACCTCTTTCAGCCTTTCCCTAAGGTCTCCTCCAATCCTCCTTGGGCTTCTGTGTTTTTTCTTGGGCAACTGTCTTGCCTCTAGGCTGGCTTCTGCCCCGCCCTCGCTCTCCCTGCTTGCGGCTCAGCTTCTCTTCGGCCTTTAGAGCCATCTGGTATGCATCCTCGACTGTTCGGATGGTAACCATGCTCAGTTCGTCCTGAATGTCATACCTCAACCCATTCAGGTATCTCGCCACCTTTTCGTCATCACTCTCTCGATGACCAACTCGAATGTTGAGCCTATAGAATTCCTCGGTGTATTCTTTCACCGTCATCATATTTTGTCTCAGGTTCTGCATGCACCTGAACAGAGTGATCTGGTAATCCCTCAGGATGAATTTTGCCTTCATCTTAGCGATCATCCTGTCCCAGCTTCTGATTTTCTGTTTGCCTCGGGAACGTCTCTCTTCCTGCAGCTCGTCCCACCATAAGGCTGCATGTCCTTTCAGCTTGGTGACAGCATGCCTCACCTTCTTGTCCTCCTCGATGTCTTCATAATCGAAGTAGGTGTCGAGTGCTCGGATCCAATCCAGCAACTCTTCTACATTCAAGCTCCCCTCATAGACGGGGATGTCCATATTCATCTTCGAGCTCATTCTCGAGATGGCTCTGATCAACCTCTCGGTTGACGCGTATTCTACCACGACCTCTTCTGCATCCTGTCCAGCTTCCTCTTCCACCTCGAAATCACTGAGCTCTGCCGCTCCAACACCACGCCTTTGGGTGGTCTCCATATCCTCAAGCCTCGCTCTGAGGTCTCTTACCTGGCGTTCCATTTCAACATTACCTGCTGGACTTCCTCTTCTTTGGGCGTCCCTATCTTCATGATCAGGTGACTCCCTCTCTTGTCTTGGCGGCAGAGTGTATCCACTTCTTTCCCTCTGCTACCTGGACAAAATAATTCCAACTCCTGCTCTGATACCACCCTGACGCAACACCCCCCGGCGGGCGGTCACACTACCAGGAACTTCGCTTTCCATGGACCCGAAGAACTCAACGGTTCTCCTTCCTTCCTATCAGATTCTCTAACCCCAAAGTTCACTCCTCTCTGTCCTCCTCTTCTCTACTTCGGGGGTCGGGACTTCACCTCATGCACTCCCAACCACTCGAGACTTCAGCTCCCAATATCCGATGTATCGAGGTGCCGAGACTCGCAATCCCGAGATCTTGCGGCTTCGCTTCCAGCGAATTCCCGATAGACCCACTTCGACTTCCGAGGCTCGAGTCGCCGATACCCGAGTATCTCTATTTCGCCCCCTCGCGAGTTCGTGACTTATGAGACCAATTGCTTGCCTTTCAACTCCCGAGACCCGACGTCCTGAGATTACGTGCCACGTGTTCCTCCTAAAGTCGGCGCTTCCACGGAAACTGGATATCGCTACCAGCGATATCGACGTGCATGCAACTCTTGCGCTCGCTAACCCCGATATGCCGATGTGCAATAGCAACCAGGTTCTACTTGCGCTTGAAGGTTAACTCTTTCTCAAGGGTTCAAGTCATCGATTCTCTTCCTCTTGAAGAGTCCTTCGCTCCAAGACTTCTCCTGTTCGAGCTTCACATGGGTCTGTTCCACAATACTAGCTAGGAACTCTCCCTCCTGGGCTTTCACCAACTTTTCACTCGGGACCCTTCTGGACTCAATTCTTCCATAAGATCACATACGCAACATATGAAAGAAGTAAGTAATAGGAATCGAATAGGCAAAGGAACACTGCCAACAACACACATAAAATAAACATATCCATGGAATTTAATCATGACTCTATTGTTCTTCTCTTCCCAGGCTTGACTGTGAGACTTCACTCAACCGGAAATTCACCTGCACGGTTCTTCTAACTCAGCACAACTTCTGGGCAAACAAATATGGGGTTTTAACTATCCATCCTCCTCAACGCACTCTATGCGGGGGTATTCCACTGCACTCTCTACAGGAAACTCACAGCTTAGACAGAGAAATGATTGAAACTCAATCTCTCAATCCATCAGATTTCAAACCTGCCACGCAATCACATATGCATCATATAGACAATAGGCAAAACAAGAAGCAAATATGCAACAATATAATATCAACAACACATAGAAAATAATCACAGCCATGAGATTGAATCAAAGTTTCTATTAATTCAATATCTGTACATGGGGATTCTTCACAAGCTCTCTGTGCTTCTCTTCTTGCTCCTCAATGCTAATTCTCCTACCTAATCTGAATGCCTCCCCTTACAGTGATACAAAGGAGGGTGTCTATACTCCGTTTTCCCTCTCGGAGTCAAAAACCGTCTAATCTAGACTTAATTATCTTATCTACCTGCACTAAATCTTATCTACCTTCACTAAATATTATCTACCTGTACTAAATCTAAGAAGTACCTCTGCTATCTAAGGACGAGAGCTTATCTGCTCAAGGTCCATTTACAATGTGCAAGTACACTCTATGATGAATGCTTTCATTCAAATGGCGGTGCAACAGATATCAAGTTGATTCAAAATTTTGGTGCTGGCGTCATCCAGCTTTCTTTTCTTTCTCCACGCATTGACTCGGTTGGTGAGGTGGGAATGCTCCTGCATCAATTTCAAATTCACTCTACATGTCTTTTGCAAATTTCTAACTTAACCTGTCATCATCACTACCAAAAATAATATCATCAACATAAACTTCAATTAATAAAATATTACCTTGACTTACCTTGATGTAGAGGTTGTTGTCTGCACTTCCTTTTCTGAACCCTGCTTGTTGCAGATACTTATCCAGTCTGGAGCACCATGCTCTAGGAGCCTATTTTAGACCATACAAGGCCTTCTTTAATTTACACACATAGTTTGTGTTCTCTGACAACTGAAATCCTTCCGGTTGTTCAATGTAGACTTCTTCTTCAAGTTCCCCATTTAGAAAAGATGATTTTACGTCCATCTAATATACTTTAACATTTTTGGAGCATGAATAATCTAAAAGAAAATGGATTGCTTCCATTCTGACAACTGGGGCATATGTCTCTTCAAAGTCGATTCCTTCAATCTATGCATATCCTTTACATACAAATCTAGATTTGTTCCTTGTAACCTGTCCATCTTCATTCAATTTATTCCTGAAAACCCATTTTGTGCCGATCACATTATTATTCTTTGGTCTTTGAACCAATTCCCAAGTGTCATTTTTCTCTATTTGATCCAATTCTTCATCCATGGCCTTATTCCAAAATTCATCCTTGTTGGCTTCCTCAAAACATCTTGGCTCAATTGTAGATAAGAGTGCTAGGTGTGTTTGTTCTGGTGAACGGATTTTTCTTCTAGTCTCAACTCTTACATCTTTGTTTCCAATAATCTGATCTGAAGGATGATTCTTCTGTACTCATTTTCTAGGTGTCTTTGGAGATACTTGATGAACTTGATCTTCTACTTCTATCGGATTCTCTTCATCTTCATCTTCATCTTCGTCTTCTTCTTCTTTTTCATCTTCTTCTTCGAAAGTTATTCCATTGATTTGTTTTCTTCTTTCTTTGATTTTGGTATGCATGTTTCATCAATTGTTACGTTGATGCTTTCCACAACTTTGTTTAATCTTAGATTGTAACACTTGTATGCTTTCCTTGTACTTGAGTAACCAACAAGTATTC
>ML782386.1:171365-205474 GCA_009831015.1 Picea engelmannii | reverse complement strand
TGAATGTGAATTGTTGTATGCACTGCCTGTGTCCAAAAAATATCTGTCAACTTTGAATCCATTATCATTGTTCGAGCCATTTCTTGTACTGTCCTATTCTTTCTTTCAACAACTCCATTCTGTTGAGGTGTCCTAGCAACGGAGAATTTCCTTTTTATTCCATGATTGCTGCAGTAGTCCATAAATTCCTTTGAGGTGAATTCTTTTCCATTATCCGATATTAAGCATTTGATTCTTGAATCCATCTCATTTTCAACCATTTCCTTGTAGATCTTGAAATTTTCAAAAGTTGCAGTCATTCTTGTCTAATCATCAACTAATAACATACAATATCTATCACCTTTTAAGCCTTTGTTGTAGTGGGTCCAACTATATTAGTATGCACAATTTCCAGTGGTTTTGTTGTTGAATATTCCTTTGATTTGAACCTGGTCTTTGTTTGCTTTCCTTGTTGGCAATGCTTGAATAAAGTGTTGGTTGGTTTCGTGATATGGGGCATTTCTCTGACTGCTTCTCTTTTGCTAACTTTGAAAAGGTTATCAAAATGCATGTGACCCATTCTTCTGTGCCATAGACAACTTTCATCTTCCTTTCCTAGACAAAACTTTTCATTTCCAATTTCGCTTAACACATATATGTTTCTTGAAGTTCTTGCAGTTGTAGCGACCAATTTCCCTGAACCTTCTTTTCTTATCTCATACTTTTGTGAATCGAAAGTAACTTTATGACGTTGGTCACACATTTGAATCACACTTAAAATATTGTGTTTCATATCTTCTACTAGTAGAACATTTTTTGCCTTTTCATTCTTGTTCTCAATTCGGACTGTGTCTTTTCCAATGATTTTGGATGAATCATCACTTCCAAAGGAGATTGATCCATCTCTTTCCTCTTGTAATGTAAGAAACTTGTCTCTATCACCTGTCATGTGTTTTGAACATCCACTGTGAACATACCAACCATGTTTCTTCTGTTTATCTTGTAGAGTGACTGTGCATTCTTCATTACTATACTGATCTTGCTTTCTTATCCATGTCATTTTCTGAGATTTTTGTTTGTGACTCTGTTGAGGTTCTTTAGGAGGGACTGTCATTCTGCAATTTTTGGCCATGTGTCCAAAACTGTTACATTTGTAACATTCCACTTCAGTGCTCAAGGATTCAAACCTGTTGTAACTTCTTCTCTGTGTTTCACTAGGTCTTCTTGAATAACCCCTTTGTGTATGACTCTCAAAGTAGTTATTGTTCTTGTTATTAGCTCTGCAATTTACAGATTTATGTCCAAAATTATTACAAGCATAACATAAACCAAAAAATATAGTTTGATACCTGGTAGTTGAAGATATTATGAAAGGAGGTGCTCTTATGAATCCTTCTTCTCCGTGAGGCTTGTCTATCTTTTGTTGATTCTGCAATCTGAATCTTCTCAGTGGAGGAGTGTCCCTGTAATCTTCCTTGTATATCTTTTTATCCCCTTTGATTGTTTTTGCATAACGTTTTGGATTTGTTTCTTGCTCTGTTGTTTTGGAGCTTGATCCCTTTTCTTTTTGATTGTATCCAAGTCCGGACTTGTCAAAATAAGATTTTTGACTGCTAATAATGTCATCCAGAACTTTTGAGCTATTCTACATATTTTTCTTTTGAATATCCTTTCTTAGTGTGACAATATCTGCTTCCAGGTTTCCAACGATCCTGTGCTTTCCTTCTAGCTGTTCTTTGAGTGCTTCTTCAATTCTTTTATCTGCTTCTATTTGAACCTTCAATTTTGTAATCATTTGTTCTAGTTCTTGAGTGTCTTTTTTCTTATCTAGTTCTGCTTGTAGTTTCTTGTTTTTCTTGTTTTCTCTTCTGATAAATTCTATGGAACTCATTAATTCTTCTTGGAAGTCAACTTCTGCCTCTTCAATTTCTTCTTCATATTCTTCTTCGGAGTCCTCTTTATCAGAGTCTTCTACTGCCATGAATAGAACTCTCCCTGTTTCACTATCACTGACTTCATCTTCATCTGATGATGAGATGTCTTCTTTGGTGCAAAATTTTTTCTTGAAAACTTTCTTTGTAGTTCTTTTACCTTTATATGCTTGTATGCCTTTTGAGTAACCTTCATCATTTCTCTTTCTCTTATGAGGACATTTTTTAGCAAAATGACCAATACCATCACAATTAAAACAAATTAAAGGAAGCTTACCTCTGTACCTACCATTGGTTCCCTTGTTTAGTCTTTTGACGAAGTTGGCGACTTCTTCATCATCTTTCGAGACGTCGTTGTTGCTGCTATATTCTTCTTGTTCCTTTTTCTTTTTCTTTGATCTTTTGGATGTTTTGAAGGCTACTTCTTTTACATCTGGATTTTCCTGTTCAATTCTCATCTCATATGCTGTGAAGATTCCATGTAGTTCATCCATGTTTATTGAGTTTAGATCCGATCTTTCTTCTAGTGCTGATATCTTAGGGTTGAATCTCATAGGAAGAGATCTTAGTAACTTTTGAACAATTACAGATTCTTCAATTTCTTCTCCCAATCCTATTATTGCATTCAATGTTTCATCGACTCATAAGAAGTAGGCTGTAATATCTTCATCTTCCTTCATTTTTAGTTCTTTGAACTGACCTCTGTAAGTTTGAATCTTTGTTGTTTTGACTTTTGAATCTCCTTCATAAATATTTCGAAGCTTGTCCCAAATCTCTTTAGCAGATTTACAATGTGCAAATTTGGTGAATACCGTATCACTGAGACCATTCAAAAGTGTATTTATGGCTTTGTAATTATTCTCACCGAGTTTCACTGCTTTGTCACTTGTTGGTGGAACTGCTAGTGTTGTGTATCCATCTACAATTGATTGCCAAACTTAAAATCCATGTGCCTGTATATATGCCTTCATCCTTATGCTCCAAAAAGCATACTTCTATCCATCAAACTGTGGTATTTCATTTTTATACGAGTTGGTACTCTCCATGATCTACCTTTCACTCGTTACACTGATTTCTGAAGGAACCTGCTCTGATACCAATTGTTGGATTACTGAGAGGGGGGCCGAATTAGTAATAGCGTAATTGTAATCCTTTTTCTTCAAATGTTATATCAATGTAGAATTATTATCCAATAATGAGCAGTAATAAATAAACAATCACACACATGCACAGTACACCAGTGTTTTACATGGAAACCCAAATCGGGAGAAAACCACATAATGTTTTTTCTTATATGTCTTGAAGAATTACATTCACTGGAAGCACCAACTTCCTTTATTTTCTAGCTGCAACTGGAAGGAGGCTCCAACCATCTAGTTTCTCAGGATACAACCTGAGGGAAGCTCCAACTCCCCAAATCTCTAGCTATAACCAGAAGGAGTCTACAACCCCCAATTTTCTCTGGCTACAACCGGAAGGTGGCTACAACCACTTGTCCTTTCCCCGTCCTGCCACCCTGAAGTAGAAGTAGAATGATGGAACCATTATCACACTATCATTGTCATATATACTATTGTAAATCTGTAAAAATAATTCTGAACCATGCATCAACTTGTACCTCAACCTTTAATCAACCTGTAATCAACCTGTACCATAAACAAGTGCATCAACCATGCACCAACCTGTAATCAACCTGTACCATAAACAAGTGCATCAACCATGCACCAACCTGTAATCAACCTGTACCTTAAACAAGTGCATCAACCATGCACCAACATGTACCATAACCAAGTGCGTACCAATCACGTGTCAACTAATCATCAACTATGATTCATCAATATGTACCAACATCATCAACTATACACCTCATGTATGTGCGCCAACTCATCAACTACTTGTCTCAACCATGTACTCAACATGTACCTCAACCAAAATCCCTCATCAATTTCATTATCCAAATCTGATTTGTAGATCTACAATAGACCTGGTGTATATGATCACATTTCTACAAACTTTCCTTGACTTTTAAAAACAAGATACTAGCATTTTCATCAAACTTTTCTTTAGTCTCACATGCCTAGTTTTGGATTAGTCAACAACCCTAACTTGAAGTAATCATAAATTTGAACCTGTAATGTATAAAGATCTAAAAATAATACACATTTTTCTACAGTGTGTTTTATGCATTTCCTCTGAGTGACACTACTTGGAACCTCTCAGAAAAGGAGTTATAGCAAAAATGGCATACCATGTTGAATTCTGGCTTATTCTAGAGAGCGACCTTGTAGAGCATGCCCCGCACAAACTATTTGATGAAATGATATGAAACTATTAAAAAGAATACTAAAGACTGTACCCTAACCAATGCATTTTGTCTCACTGAATTTGGATCTTCTATGAATAAGTTATGACATTTTTACCCGAAACACCTGATTTTGACTAGTTTCAGGACTTGCCACAAACCCTATTTTCCACAGAGTGTAACTCAAAAAATACAATGACCCAAAAGATGAATTTTTAACCATAGATACTTGGATATGTTTTTCCACTTGAATAGAAGTTTCAGGATCATAATCATTATAGAAGAATAGTTATAGAGAAAATGGTGAGATGACCTGAAAATAACATACCTTAGAAAGAACCATCAAAAGAATTTATCCTTCCTTGCATTTCGGCCTTCTTTTCTTCACTTTCCTCAGAATTTCAGCTTAGATATAATTTTTAAACCTAATACACCTATAGATATTCAATATTCTCAAGTGTGATTCAAATGAAGGAGCCTTGCCTCTTATTTATACTCTCCAAGTAACTTCCTTAAAAACATCTTCTAGGTCACTTGGCGCCACTTTCCTTACTTTAGGGTTGGGTCCACTTCTAATTTCTCCATTAAAATTATTATTGAAAAAATTTATTGTATTCAATTTGAATTATAATACACTCATCACTTCACTTTATTATTTACCTTTTAAAATCTCTTAAACCACTTTGATTACTTTGACCTTTTGGGGCTTCTAGATGACATATGAGGGTCCTCCAACTTCGTAAGGCCACAACTCTCAAACCGTGAGGAGTTATGTGACGTTCTACATACCACTAGAAATGGCATGAAATGTAATATCCATATAGAATATTATTATCTGAAAATATATCATAACTCATACCATTACCCATCAAACAAACGTGGTTCCATTACCCAAACCTGGGGTCTCCAACTTCTCATTGCCAAAACTCTCTAACTGTGAGGAATTATGTGGCGTTCCACATACCACCGGAAATGACATGACAAGAACTATCCATAAAGGATATTTTTCCTGACAAATTCACTTTCCTTCATCTCATTATTCCACAATTAATCATGGGTTCTATTACTCCACAAAGCATCTTCCCGTGAGGGATTTCACCATAAGGGGACCACTTTGGAGTTCATCCATATTTACTTCTTATCAACCATGACAAAACAATAATGAGTCATATTTACATCAAACACTATTGGGTCCATTACCCAAACCTTTTCACTATGGGTGTTTCTTTAAGGGTTGACATCAATGACAACCAACCTTAATCAACACGTAGTTGATGCTTTTTCGATTGAATTGATTGATTGAGGTGTTAGGTAGAATGGACAATTGGATTTTTGTTTATTTTATTTAATCTTAATCGGGTGGTAAGTTAGAGACTAATTAAAGGTTGGACTTGCTTAATTTAGAGGGTTAATCTTTGTCAAACACTTCTAACAGTAGACTAGTTAGACTGGGTGATTAGTGGGGTTGGGTACGACATTGTGTGGGCTTGAGTCACCCCTTGTCTTCATCCCCTTGTGTCTCATCAACCTTTGTGTGGGGGTAGGTATAGTCTCCCAGACAACATTCAATTCCTATCACGTCAGAGTTTTCTTAAGTCTTGGTCCCTTTTTATTTTGGGCCAGGGTTATTAACGCGCCTCTCATCTAGGGACGGCATGGTCCCTGATGAGGGGATCAATGGGTTAGCGGCAATTGATATCTTGTTTGGATTTTGTGCCTACCTTGTGAGTGTGGCTGAGCGTCATATGTTGACTTGGGCGCATGCGTTGGTTCGCTCACCTTGAGGTTCTTGTCTTGTTCATCAAGATCAATGTGTTGGGAGGGGGATGTTGACTCTTAGATTGTAGGCATGTCTTGTTGCATTGGGTGTTTAGTTGTTACTCCTGTTTTTCTGTGCATGTTTTGCTTGGTTTCCCTTGTGTCGATGCATGGTGTCATAGTTGACAGTTCCTTGGGTTGCGTACTTCTGTTTGTCGTCTGTGGTGTGGTCAAACTATTGTCATTCTTCCTTCTTACCCCTTAATTCTTAAAAAGAAACAAAAAAAAAAATCTTAGCTCGTGGCCTTAACACTGGGGATGTTACATTCCCGAGTGATAAATTAAAAAGAAACAATGTTGATGTTGATTTTCCTCCAAGTGAGGATTTTCAAGATACTGATGAAGGTTTTCAATGCACTAAGAAAGATGGTGGAAATTTTCACTCAAGTGGGGATTTCGAAATCAATGAAGATGATTATGTCAATAGTGGACATAATGTTGATGATTATTTTTCACCAAATGATTATGTTGATGATGATGTTCTCAAACATTTAGTTGCAACAAATGAAGGTGATCGGCATTCTCTAGTTCAGGCTCCTGACAATGTTTTGCTTGATCCTCCTTTTGGTGATAAGGAAAAACCTTCTACTGAGGATGATGAAATAGTGGAGACATTGCAAAGAAACATTGTGTATTGGACCAAGATTATCCTTTTTATATCAATCCAAAGAATTCTAGTTATACAAGATCTAGGAAATACTTTCTCACTAAATCAATTTCCATAAAAGAATTGATTTCAAGTGAATGTTGTCAAAGGAATTGTTTGAAAAGAATGGACTACATGTATGCCTTGAATAAAAGGAAGACATATTTGTCAATGAATAAGAGCATGGAAAATTCATATTTGATGGGGTGCATGATATCCACCAATACAATATATTATTATTGCATTGGGAATATTTTACTTTGCAGAAAGGCTTTCAAAAAACTTCACTCAATTGGTAATCTTCATCTATCAAGAATCCAGACAAGGTTGGAAAAAGATCCATCATTTTATTCAAAGGTACATCATGGATGAGAGAATGGGCCATTCACAAACATTGCATTGTCATGGATGCGTGATTTATTTTCAAAACATGGAGAGTGTCTGCCAGATAGAGACACAATACATATTCCAAATAAATTTTCAAGGAGGGAAATCTACAACTTGTACAAAGGATATGTTGAATATGTTGAAGGAAAGGGTAATTTTATTACATATGCATATTTTACAAGATTATGGAAGAACCAAATCAACAATGTCTGTATTCCTAAGAAGTCAAGGATGGGGATTTGCAGTATATGTGCTACTCTTAAATCAAGAAGAGATAAATCTAAAGGGTCCGAAAGAGGTATGTATTTACTATTTTTTTTTTTTCAATTGAATACTTATAAACTATGAAAAAATATGATTAATATTTTCATTTTATGTCATGTGCGGATTTCATAATCAAAGAAATTCAAGAACATTGAAATCAACAATGAAATGAAAGACAAAAGTTGTGCAAACATTGGAATAAGTGTTATGATGCTCCAAACAAATATTTAGGTATGATAATTGATGTCATGGACCAGAAGAAAACACTTCTACTACATTTTGTCCGTACACCCAAAAAATTACAGGAAGATAATTTCATTCAGTTTCACTTGGCTGGTTGTATGGTTTTCAATGGAAAAATGTGTCCAAGAGTTTACATCACAACTCCAAATATTCATATTGATGCAAATCTGACCATCACCATAATTTGACATGTGCTCACTCATTGGTCTTGAATTCTTCCTCAAGTTCTCTATCTACAGTTGGACAACACTAGTCATGAAAATAAAAATCAAATTGTCTTTAGATATCTAAGCATGTTTGTTGAAATGGGAATCATTCAAAAGGTGAAAGTTGGTTTCCTTCTTGTTGGACACACTCATGATCATATTGATCAAATGTTTAGTCATTTTTCCGTAACATTGAAGCGGAAAAATCTTGGACGTCTACCATCACTGATTGAATGTATCAAGACAACATACATTCCAGAGTCTATTTTTCATATATTAGAAGAAATTGTTGACATGCGAAGATTTATTCAGGGATCAGATCGTGAAGAAAAATGTATTGAGAAGCTTAATGACATTAGCTTCCAACATCAATTTTGTTTCAAAAAAATTGATGGGAAAACACTTATATGGGGAAAGCAGTATTCAACTACTATAGAATGGGGGCCTTCATCAAGTTTATCACAATTTTTGCATCAAATTTATTATTTTTACAATCAGTTGCTAAAATCCATAATGCACAGAGGCGTAATAGAGATGTAGATTATTCTGAATGCCTGGAAGAAATTAAAATTTCCATTAAGAATACATATGAGTACTTTTATGTTGTTGATTTTGTTTGGTGCGAGTATTTTTTCAATAGTCAAAGTGACATAATTTCAAGCCCAACAAATGAAGATACAATGTTCAGGACTCCATTTCATTGGCCACAAAATATGCCAAACGAATCTGAAGAAACAAACATTGTTGAAGTTCATGAATCTCAAGGTGCTATTGAGATTACAAAAGAAGAGGAAAGCAAAATTTATATTGGTTCATGAAGGTCACATGCACAATGTGAATCCATGGAAGAAATTTATAGGGGTTCAATACAAGATATTAAGGAGGGGATCATGATTGCAGTTTTAGCGATTGAGGATCCACATGGTTATCCATTCTGGATAGGAAAGGTTATAAAGATTGAGAAACAAAATGATTATGTTGTTGCAATTGAAGTGTATTTGTATGCAACAAGTACACACCCATTCAATGGTGTGTACAATCCAGAGATGGTGGTTGAAAAACATGTCAATAGAAAGAGAAAAAGAAAGGGTCAAAATACCACTCGTCATCACAATCACTTCTTAAAATTAGACAATGTTGACATACTTGTTTATGACTTCAATTTGACAAAGAGATGAACTCTTCACTCCAATACAACAGATATTATCAAGAGGTTGTTTCCGCAAGAAATAAATGAAAGATGAGAGTCTATTGAACCTAGTTGTAGATCAAAAAGGCATTTGACATATGAAATTTTGGGCATGCATGTAGACTCAGATGGTGCATTTATCGATAATAAAGAAGAGTATGGATCATCTACATATTCATCAAAACATTTATCTGAAGACAATGTAGACTCTGATGGTATTTCAGAAACCATGAGTAATTATGAATAAGTGTATGGAACATTTTAAGATTTTTTTATCCATATGATGTTGGTATGGTAACTAAAACAGAGCATTGAACTTACATATGATCTTACATGAAGTTATAAATCTTTTGTTATGTTTTATGAATGATATGTTTTTATATTATGGATAATATAATACAATGTTTTAGCTCATATGTTTTGAATATGGTCAATATAAAAATACTTTTAAGAAAGTATTTATGTTTCATTCAATGTAACTTTTATTTAATTTTTTATTATTAAAAGGAAAAAATTATTAAAAGGTGTCGTTGAATTTTTAAAGTATATTGTGATATTTTAATGGAATTATGTATTACCTTGTGCTTTGCGTGATAATACCCTTTAAAAATAAAACATTTAAGGGTTTCTCTTATGATTTTGTTTTTCAGTAATGATGAGTTCTTTTACCACATTATAAAATTATGTCATTTTAATACCCCAATTTTAGAATGGGTGCTACCGGTAGCATTACTTTTCAATTTGATGGTTGATTTTGAGGTTTTGGTTTTAATGGTACCAAGTGATAAAAATACGATTTCAAATGTTCTCAAAATTTAACGTTTTGAAATGAAAAAAAAAATCAAAAACCTTTTTTTTTGTTTTTAGGTGCTGATTTTAAGGTTTTTCTGAGCTACTGTCTAATTTTTGAAGGCCATGCCTGAAAATTGTTGTAATTTTGACACCGTTTTAAAAAATGGTGCTACCGATAGCACCACTTTTTGATTTGGGGGTTGATTTTGACGCTTTTTATGCAAAAGTATAGGTTTTTTGGGCTAGAGTTCTCATTTTGAGGTCACAGTTCTCATGAAGTTGGTAACTATGTTTAAATATAGATTGTGTACTATCATCACGATTTAAATGGACATTGATTTATGATATGTGACGCAGGCCCCCTTCCTCGGAAGGGTTCTCCGACCTATTGGTTAATGATTGCACTAACTCTCTGAGTTGAAGCAATTCTTCAATTCCCTGCCGGTATCCCACAAACAAATCCACATGTCCTTGTGCAACTTGACCAACATAAACAAGCACCAAGAGCAAGCTTCTCTCACACGACCATCAATTGTGATCATGAGCCTAAACAAAGGTGCGTCGTGTTTCACTATTTCGGGACTTCCATTGCAAGTCACCCTAACTTCTCCAGTATCTAAAATTCTGACAGGGGAGAACGGTCCCTAGCTCCTCCCTTGAATTATTCACTAATGTGACCTTTGGCTGTGATCTGGGGCCCTACTTTCGGACGCGTCGATATTTCACATGTTGGGGGTTTGCAAACTGGTTCACCTCCATTCTCCTGAGGTCTGAACTCCTAATACTTTAGATCTGACATCCTATATCCTTCCTTGATATGATGGCTCAGATCAAGTTGCGTCCACTCCCGACTCCTGAAATGTCGATATTTTGGAGCACCAAATCAACAGCTCGCGCTCCTTTGGATCTGACGACCACTATCAAGTCATGAACTCGGGCGTTGCAAATTCCTATAATTATTCCCTTTGACTTCTCTAATGTGTGAGTCATCGAAACGTTGATTTCTCACCATGCATCCCCTTTCAATGGATAGTCCCGATGATTTCATAACTTGGGACTTCACAAAGTCCACTCTCTTTTTTGCCTTCAAATGATTAAGGTGCATGAACCTTACCCCTAGATCAACGAATGTTGATCCACATGCTCAGATCCAACAACTCAGATATGATCTTCTCATGCACTCACTTCTCCTGTTTGGACGTGGATTCGACGATCCAGATTGCTCCTCTGCAGCTGAACTAATGGTTTTCGACGCTCCTCCTCCTAAGCTTTTGATTTCTTCCCGACTTGGAATATTTCCAACATTTCAAAGTTCTCGACCTTTGATTGTCTTCCTGTGAGCCCAATTGTTGGGTCTTGACTTCCTCTTTCCCTCCTAAGATTTTTCTAATGAAACTTGACCTCCGTCATGAGAAGACTTGTTCTCTACATGCAACTTTGTGCTACCTCTCATGATCTTGTCTGTGGCTTGGACCTTGAAGTGTCTTGGCCTTCTTCTCCTTTCTACAAGAACCTTGTACGCAAAGGTACTATTCCTCCTGAACTTACGAACTTGAAATAGTTCGCTTCCCTTCACACTCCTTATGCTTGACCGGCCTTCAACTGGTTGTCTTCAACACTTCGTCTATGTGTTGGTCCGGTGCACTCCTTGCATAGGTATTTCTCCTGAGTATTCAAAAACTATGTCCCCTTGATCTTCAACTGTTCGGACCTCAAAGGTCTCTATCCCTTATGTCCCTCGAAGAGATGCAAGTGCCCTCTTGGTGACTTCCACTCAAGCACTCCTTCCTGAGCTTGCAGAGTATTCAGTAACTTTGTGAGTATCTTTTCCTTGACACTTCTCTTATCTTTGAACTCAAAGTAGAGTTCTTCTTGTGCACTCTTTTCACTCACTCGATTCCCTCCTGGCAGAGCTTCATGAAATACTCAATGATTATTTCTTTCTCTATGCCCTCCTCTGCACAGTCTTCACCTACAGAGTATTCAATAACTATCAGACTCCTCCCTTGAGTTTATGATTCCTCTAGTGCACCCTCCTAGCATGTTTTTTCTTGAATTCCATAGAACTCAGATGTGCACTCTTTGCACTGGCTCACAGAGTATTCAACACTATGTCATGCAACCCCTTGCATTAAGCCACAATGAACCCAAAGTGAAATCAAAGAAATCTTAGACAAAGAATTCTATCTATCCTTGCAGATGGAATCTAACATACATCTACAACATAAAATAGCACACACATGTCATTCATTCATAAGAACATAAACACACAAAGAATCTCAGGCAGGAAAAATTGTTCTTTGTATTAATATGAATGTTTGATTACAATATGGGTGAGCTCGGATTGCAACAGAATCTCGGCGCTCTCTTTTTTCTCTTCTCTTCTATTATAATCTCATATTCCTTTTCTAATATAGATACAAACATATTTTTACAAAAGGGGCTCCTCGAGCTCTTCCCTCCAAGCTACCTACTCTCATTAATTTATATTGAATTACATTCAATGGTTGTCTAGTCTGAATCAGATCTAGAGCTTCATCCTGTCAACCATTAAAGGTGACTCTATATCCAGCCTGTACAAAGGCAACGATTTGTCTCTTCTAGCCTTACAAACATTTAATTATATTTTGAATTTTGAAAATGAAAGGGTTGGAGAATGTCCCTTCATAGAATGTGCATTGATTGTGTTGTCTAGCTGGCACATTGTTGCATTGGAGTGATGCTCTTGCATCAATATGATAAATAAGTTTCTTATTACATCATTTTAAAATTATGTAATTACATAAATTTCCAACACGGTAAATACTCACTAGTTCCATTTCTAGCAGGATTATTTTTAGTTAAAGATAATATGGTAAATAGACATTAAATATAAACATATCATTTTCAACATACTTTTATTTTTAATATAATAAATACAAATTTCCTATTAATATTTCATTTTGAAATTTGAAATTTGAAATTTTTAAAAAATGATAAATAGAAAATGTTTATTAGCACATCAATATCAAATAACACATTTCCATTTAATTTCAATATGGTAAATACTCATTACACAGATTTGGAAATCAACATACACCATGAATTCAAGTCACATTTGTAAAATGCACATTTTAAATTTATCATTATAAATTAAATATACTAGATACACATTTCATCTCAAACTCAAATTATTTAGAATAAAAAATAATTACTTAAAATTGATAAAACAATTTAATTATAAATAAAATTATTTAATTTAAATTTATATAAAATAATTGAAAGAGTCAAAGATTTTTAATCCTCCACACAACCATAGTTTATTATCAGTTATTTGGGCTCAAGTGATTCTGATTGCATAGATGATTCAATGGAGAGTGCATCATTAGTTTTATTAAGAGTATAATGTTTGGCATGGATGAGATTTAATTTTTAGTTGGGTAAGAGCCTCATAGGTATTATACTTATATTTAATACCCTAGACCAAATAAAGTTGATTTCAACCCATATGCATCATTGTGCTAACATGTGATGTTTCAGTAAAGGTTTTTTTTTCAAAATGACACCTAGGTTGTAATGTACCCAAATCTCACGATTATGTGATGCCTCAATAAAGGTTTTTCTTTCAAAATGGTACCTCGGTTGTAATGTACCCAAATCCCATGATGAATCATGTTACTACCAAAACAACATAATACAACTTCGATTCTAATTTAAAATTGCATGCATGCAACATGATGGATAGACTTATGAAAACAATGTTGGCATGTTTATAGGCAGAGTGTGCTTGTCATTGATGGAAAGAATAGCAGCGATGCTGGCAGGTTTTCAGGAAGAGTGTGCATGGAAATAAAAACAACGAAGAAATAGAAGAGAAAGATCGAGAATCTGAGGAGGAGAAGCGAACAATAAGCAGAGATGAGAAAGCTCAGAAGAGATATCAGTTTCGAGAAGCGCAGACGAGGTCCAAGTCATCAGGACTCACAGAAGGATCAATGGTCAAGGCCTTTGACACTTAGAAATTATTCCAAGTCGGGTGGATGCATAAGCTCAAAAGGAGGAGAGATTGTGGTCATTGGATCACTAATCCAGAATACTTGATGGTCGTCAGATCAGAGTCCAGACAAGAGGAGCACGCAAAGGAGGATATTAGACCTTAGCTGTCGAAGAAGATCATGATGAGATCTGAACTGTTGGATCCAGAGGACACATGGTGAGAGATCATTATTTCACTGAATCACGAGATGGAGAAGTCAAAGGTCAGAGTAGTAGGAATGTGTGATATGATAAATCGTAAAATGATATGAGTTGTTCAATCCAAAGGACATGTGGTGAGTGATCATCATTTACCTGACTCATGAGCTAGAGAAGTCAAAGGTGAGAGTTGTAGGAACTTGCGATATGTGAAGTCGCAAAATGATCTAAGTCGTCGGATCATTGAGGATATAGTATGTTGATCTGATATGAAGTAGGAGTTCAATATATATGAAATAGCCACACACCCCTCTTGCTTAGCCCTTATGCATAGCTAGTTGTCACATCAGTGGAAGAGAAGGGAAGGAGCTAGCGTTGCTAGGCTCCACCTCGGTGTTTTGCGAGTTGAGAGATTTGAGGCAAGTCACAACAGGAAATCACAAAATGAGAAATCATGATTTGATCGTAGTCATCGATCAAAGCGAAAGATCTGGACCGTTAATCCGATATGGAGTATTTCAAAATTCGCGAGTTGGGATATTCAAGGCAACTCGCAGGAAAAGATCATGAAACATGAAATCACGAAGCACCCTAGTGCATGGCTCTAGGTCACAGCTAGAGGTCACATGTATGAAGGGGATTAGAACTCAAAGAAGCCATAGTTGACTGGATGTAATTTCCAGAATGCGGTGATGAAATTAGCCAGAGAACTTGAGGAGCTACAGGGTGATCACCAGAGGATCTGAAGAGTCTTGAGGTAACTTCCAGTGGAATGAAGACTTATCATAGAGACAATTGACAAATGGAAAAGTGTCAAAGAATGTAACTGCAATAGAGAGGATAATCTCGACTATGAGAGAGAAGGTGAAGTGTCCCACTGCCAAAGAAGGAAGAGAATCTCAGGATAAGCCCAGTGATGATGAACACATGGAGATAATGGCCATATAAGATGAAGAATTCATATGATGATCAAGTAGAGGACTCGACATGAGAAAGAGTGGGACAACAAAGAAGTGAAGGAATCTTTCTAGTGAGCCATACATTCATAAGGAAGAGAGGTATTGAACAACCTGTAGCACAGAACAATGATGTAGTGAAGAACATGCCAAGGCATTATGCAGAGGATGGAGTTGATGCACAGATAATATAAAAATGCAAAACAAAGAAGAGATGTGTGTTGTTGTTGAGAGTATTTCATGCGGGTAGATGCATGCTGTGTGTAAGAGATGAAGTGCACAAAAGAGGCGTGGTTCATAGAATGGAAAGAAGACATAGAGAATAAAGCACAGAAGAAGCAAGGAACAAGAATGCATATCTGAGAGAAGAAAATAAAGTGCAACAGACGCGAGGAGAGAGTCATTGATGCTGGAAGAGGAGAGCAATGTAGCAGAACAATGATGAGACCGGTACACCATAGATAAATGTTGTATCACTGTGATAAGTTCAGGAAAGAAAATATTGATATTCTAGGGTGGTAGGGGGGTGCTAGGGAGGATTGTTGTCCTTAGATTTTCAAGTGGGTTCTTGAACACATGGATTTGTAGCTTCCATCTGGTTTCATCCAGAAAAACCAGGGTGGTAGGGTGGTGCAAGGGAGAACAACTGTTCTTTGTTATACAGGTTGGTGCCTGTGTGACTTCAAGTTGGTGCTTCCATCCAATTTGTGCTAGAACACTTAGGGAGTTGGTGCTTCCTTCTAGTGGGTGCTAGAGAAACTAGAGAGTTGGTTCTCTCAGCAACTTGCAGCTTTCAAAACAGAGGTGGTAGCCTCACAATGCGTTGGTTCTCATAAGAATGATAATGTACAGAAAATAAATCTTACTTATCATATCAAGAAGAAGAGGTTTTTTCCCTTTATGGGTTTCCTCAAGAAATATATGTCTCTTTATATTTCGTGTGTGTGATTGATGCTGAATATTCTATTTCTTACATCTATGCATTATTGTGATCACCATTGAGTGTGTTGTAAATAGTTTAAAATATGAATAATTGTTTAAGCACAGTAACAACTGATTCACCCCCCCCTCTCAGGTGTCCAAAAAACAATTGTGAAAAGTTGTATTCATGCATATCGCCCAAGAATACACCAAATTAAAATGCATAAACACACACTAAAATGTAGGAATTAAACATATTAATTAAAACAATAAATCAATAGTGATCAAACCAATTATATTTAGATTTTTTTTACACAAACAATTGTAGACATTATGCCCTCCACCCAACCGTAGGGATTATTGCACCAATTATATTTTCAATAGGAAAACCTTGAGTTGGTGATATGATTCCATAGGAAATACAAGCTTCTTTCGGTGTGTGAAGTCCACACAATAGTCCAATACCCATTATTTTTATAGTGATGAAACTCCTACAAGAATTTCAACTACAAAACTCTCTTCCCCATCAATATGCATAAACTAAAGGATGGTATTTCCTTATCTACACTAGATTCCCTCAAATAATATAAATCCCATCTAGGGCTCTACTAAATACTTATTAGAAATATATAGGTTTGGGTCTATAGGAAATCCATATGTAACATGAGTTCTCATACCAACATTTACACATTCTCCTTTAGGTAATTGATTAACATAAATTCACTTAGAAGAATGGAAACTTTATTCTCATCATAATTACAAGTTTCATAAAGCTATATTCAACACCTACATTTGCTTCCTCCCTTTTCCTAGCACTAATATTTTTTTTTCTCCCTTCTCCTAGCTATAAAAATTCACCACTACTATTTACTCAAATTTCCTTTCTCATGAATGGTTGACTCTCATAATTCTCCAAATATGATTCTACTAATCCCATGCTACCAAAACTAAGAGATATGACTCTCTCAACCACCTATTAAAAAAATTCAATGACACATTTCCCATCATAAGTGAACTTATCACATGCTTCAGTAACTTAGTGCGATGAATTTCCTGCAAACATATTACACACATTCAATGATTTTTTTTAATACGTCAAAGGAGGTAAAATATATATTTAAAAAATGGTTTACGAAGGTGGAATAGAACTATAGAAATGTGGAGTTTATCATTGGACACTCTTTGATCACTCTCTCTTATCGAATCATAGCCTACATGAATCTGTCGTTATCCATCTGTACCCGATGGTGTATTTATTTTTTATCATTTTTCAATGTACAATGTTTGCACATTACATTTATTGGCTCTCACTGATCCATCATATTTACAAATATACATCACTAATATTGGGATCAAAATTGGGGTGTTACATTCCCACCCCCCTACATTTTTCACCATCCTTAGTACACATCAGCATACATGTGTACATGTATGCAAATATAAATTTTACATTGCAATACTCAAAAAATTCACAATTGATGACTCCTATATCAATTGCAATTTCCCATCTCTAATTCCCCTCAACATGTAGATACAAAGTATGTGTACCTCGTTCTTTGCACTAATTCTCCTCAGGATATCCCACTTCAATTCCAAGGCTCTAGCATATATCAAATAGGTATTCTCCAAGAAGGGGGATCTAGCAATTTCGGATGCAAAAATGGAGTCCTTATACACTTATATAAAAATGTACATTTATATTTCCTAAAACATTTGCTAAAATTTGTGTGTACTACTCCTACATGACCTCATCATGCTCCCACATGGAATATTCATCACTGTAGAAAATCCACTTGACCTTTAATAGGATGATGGCTCAATTCCTAAGACTTTTACTTTCTAATCTAGGACACACACTAGCTCAAACAAAAAGTCCCCTTCATGCTCCACCTAGATCATAGTCCAATCAATCTCATGGTTAGGATCAACCATATACTTCTTCAATAAAGGCACATGAAAATAAATATTATCATGGATATAAGAAATGAAAGGATTTATTCAACATGACCTATTCTTTCTAATACTTCAAACAACCCACAACATTTAACTACCAACATTGGATAGCTTCCTAATTTCAATGAGCTCTTTTTATCATGGATGATTTTAGGGGCTAAATTTCTCTCATGGGCTAATTTTCCATGGTTTTTCCAAAAATGAGATTTTCTATTTTAAAAATGATTTTCCCAAATTCTATAGGATAAAATTATTTTACCTTAAAAATCGCTAAAATTTTATAAAAACTATATAAAATCCTTATAAATTTGAATATTTTTACAAAAATATCGCCAAAACATAATAGTTGGCATATGAAGGATTTAGAAGATTCACCAAATTTTTTACATTTTCAAAAAATATTCCATCCTTAAAATCATCCTTTCTTTTTATCCTTTAATTTTAGAGAAACATGCACACCCACTCCGAATTCTCTTTTTTCCCTTCCTTTATCCACATAACGCTTTTCCGGTCTTGTGAATCCTTTAAATTTTTCCTAATATTTACCATCTTCTCTTCAATTTCCCTTATCTTTTATGACCCAATAAAAACCATTTTTACTAGGTTATCCCAGCTCACTATCATGATGCATTTCATGTCATACAAGAATTATAATGGAGTCATATTCAATGATGCCTAGTACCCATTGTTATATGAAAAAATCAAACAAATGAATATACTATTCCCATCTAAAAGGCTGGTCCCTTCTGTACATTCTTTTCATATCTTCTATTAATCGGTTGATCCTCTTTTTCCATCCATATGAATCTAGATGACATGCTATAAATCCTTTAGATAACCCTTTCCAAAAATTGGAAGTGAACTTGGGATTCTTTTCGAATACGATCACCTTAGGCACACCATGTAACCTAGGAATTCCCTTCATTTAAATATCTGCAATGTTGGCTACCTTATGAGTCATCCTGACTAGAGTAAAATGTGTAGCCTTTGTACGCTTTTCTACCTCTACCATGATGGAATCATGATTCATTGTTGTTATAGAAATCTTGGTGATGAAATCTATAGTAACTAATCCCCATTTCCATTAAAGAATGGGTAATGGATGTATGAATCTTGCTTCATGTACGTGGTCACTAGTAAATATGGGATCAATATTCGATGAAATATTACGATGATAAGGATTAAATTAATGGTACTATTGAAACAAAATTAGGGGCTCCACGAAATTCACCATAATTATGAAATTGTTCTCTATCCTTCAAAATTTCAATGAATTCTCTATCCTCTTGTGAGTAAATTGTCATTTTTTTTTTTCACTCATACTTCTCTTATGCTATGGATCTATGGATGGAATCTCATGCGATCATGCTTTAGCCTCTACTCCCAATTTCGATGCATACTTAAGTGCTTCAAGCTCGATCCATGGCGGTTAGGGCTACTTACTGCAAGGGTTTGTTTGTTTGGGTGATTGTAATTAATTTACGTTACCAACTGTTTTGTTGGGTTTAGAGGTTTTATGTAGTTTATGGTAAAATTTCCATATTTCTAGTTGCTTCAGTTTTATGTTGTAATATTATGGTTAAATATTTCGATGCATGGATACTAGATTCTTCTATTCCTGCACACTTTGAGGATTTTTGAAAGTTATATTTCAACAAAAATATAAGGGCTAGGGATTTACCTGAATACCCACCTTTGCGATTTTTGTTATTTCAGTTTCTACTTTGGATACATATTGTCAAGGGCCCCATATTTCTTATCTACATTATGCATTTTTCTGGCTATTAACTATTTTTTCCAGGACTCCATTGATATGTGAGTGATGGAGAGATATATATGCTGGAACACAAAACTAGTTACAACACACACCCTGCTACATAATACACAATGAAAAAGAAAAAAAAAATGATTTTTCCAAATAAGAAGGATATCCACTCGAAAGTAAAACACCAAAAAAACAATGAATTTCGATACCGTTCATTTATTAATTCAATGCAGAGAAACAAAATTCTATATTACATCAATCCTGGATTAAAATACAACCATGAATTGTTTCCTGTGTGGTTGAAAACAACTACGAAATCCTCCAGAGGGTAATGGTATGTGTGTGTGGGATGAGATTTTGTTTCACCCTTCCTACATGATCACCCAACCTGGAATATTTCTCTCCAGTCCACCTTCTATGATTTCCTTACTTTGTGGTTCATCAACCCCTTCAAAATCGTGCTCCATTTATTTTTAAATCCCACCTAAACTATGAAACAATTTTCCTTCCCTATAAGAATGAGTTGTTACCCAAACCATATCTCTATATTCTGGACCACCTCATCTTCCATTTGGCCTCAGATCCATATTTTTCGTTTAGACGTGAGTTATTTTACCTAACGGTAGCTACAACTCATCATGAATGCATATTGACGTGGAAAAATCAAATGTGTGTGTCCATAGTGTTGCAAATGAAGAAATATTGTGACACTTGTAAAATTTTACTATACTTGGTAGTCTCAGCACATGTTTCAACATGAGTTTCAACATGACACTTGTAAAATTTCTTGATACATGGGAGTTTCAGCATGAATTTCAACATGACACTTGTAAAATTTCACAATATGTGGCAGTTTCAGCATGATTTTCAATACAAGTTTCAACATGGCACTTGTAAAATTTTACTATATGTGGTAGTTTCATCATGAGTCTCATCACATGTTTCAGCATGAGTTTCAACATAGAAAGAGTAGTTGCAGGAGTAATTAACAATTCGAATTTAAAACAATCGGACTAAGTAAAATGGACCACTAACACATTACTTATTTGACTTATTTCCTATTTGTGGAATGGAAATATTTTTGGGTGATGTGGATTTCCCAAGCCCAAGGAAGCTCCTACATCAAAAACCCCTGGTAAGAAAAAAATGATCTCCAAATCATGTGTAGATTACTGCTGAGGTGAAGAGTTCTATACATGTGCTAACTGATATTCAATCACCCATGATGCATTCTCTACCCCTCGATTCTTCCACTTGACCATATATTCCATGTACTTCTTTCAAAGAGTCTTCTTACCAATTCCGGTAGAAAGAATTTATTCAATATGTTCCTCAAATTTAATTGATATATGTTGTTCTTAATAACTAAGGGTACCTTCATATGCTCTTCTTTCCCCTTCATGCAACTCATTGAGGTTAGCAACATTTAATTTAGGAGATATGTCAAATTTCTCTAGAAGTTCCAGTCGATTAACATTATCAGAGATTTTTTTAGAATTTGACATGGACCTATATTCTTGTAGTTGATTTTGTTGTATGTACCTCAAGGAAATCACTCCTTCCTAAAGTGATTCATGAGGTCATCTCACCCTCTTGGAATAAATTTTGTCTCCTATGTTGATCTTCTCTTTGATTATAACTTGCATTGCTGGTTTACAATTTCTTCTTTACTTGTTCTTGTAATTCATGCATATTTTGCACAAAATCATTCGCATCAACACTCTTCCTTCCTTCCAAATATAGCAATGAAACCAAATCTACCATACATTTTAGTGACCATCCATAAAAAAAATTAAATGGACTCTTTCCCATAGACTTTTTCACCGAATCATTATATGTGAATTCATATTGGGATAATGCCAAATCCCATTAACTAGGATTCTCTCCAATTAAACTTCTCAACAAATTTCCTAGACTCCTATTTGTTACTTCCATCTTACCATTCATTTGAGGATGATATGTTGAACTGTATAAAAAATATGAGGCTAACGTTTTCTGGAGTGTCCTCCAAAAATGTCCAAGGAATATGGTATCATGATTTGAAGTAATATTCCATGGAAGTCCATGCAATCTAACCACCTCTTGGAAAAAAAATGAAGCTACTTCACTAGCATCACTAGTATGTTTACATGCTATGAAGTGTTCCATTTTTTAAAACCTATCAACAACTACAATTCTTGAATCATGATTTCTTCGAGTCATAGGATATCCTAAGACAAAATTCATACTAATATCCTCCTAAGGTCCTTTGGGTCTTGGCAATGGAGTATAGAGTCATGTGTTATAACGTTTTCCTTTGGGTGTTGGCAATGGAGTATAGAGTCATGTGTTATAATGTTTTCCATTGGCTAGTTGATAGATCTTGCAAACTTCCACCAAATTTTGAACATCCTTGTTAAAGTTGGGCCAAATGTACCTCTCCTTCACCAGGGCTATGTTCTTATCAATGAACAAATGTCCTCCTAAATCACCACTATGAAATTCTTTAATGATATTCATTCATATGGAACTACTGAGAATACACAACTATTGATTTTTAAACAAAATCCCCTCCTGGATATGGTAGTCTAGATATGGTGTTTTGTCTAAAATCCAAGGCTCCTTATAGGCCTTCCAAGCTTCTGATAAATATGCATCTTATTCATACAATGTCTTTAGATAGTTAAGGATTACCACTTCTACCAACATGGTATTGGGGAATGTTGTCCTTCGAATTAATGCATCAACCACCTTATTCGACTTCATGGACCTGTGTTTTAGCACAAAATAATAAATTTGCAAGAATTCTACCCATTTAATATGCTTTTGATTTAACTTACCTTGTCTATTAATGTACTATTGATATTTGTGATCCGTGAACAAGACAAACTCTATCGGTAGTAGATAATGTCTCCATTTCTTCAAAGTTTACACAATAGCATAAAATTACTGATCATAAACAAAGTACTTATTTCTAGACTCGTTCAACTTATCGCTGAAAAATGAAATGGGTCTTCCCTCTTGACTTATCACTACTCCTATTTTTGTTCCACTAACATCACAATCAACTTGAAACACTTTAATAAAATCTTGTAATTCTAATACTATTTGTGTTGTTACTCTCTTTTTCAATTCTTCCAATGAATTCTATGTTGTTCTAGTCCACTGGAACAATTCTTTCTTCATACATTATGTAAGAGGTGCATATATTTGGCTAAATTTCCTAATGAATTTCCGGTAAAAGCTTCCCAATCCATGGAAACTCCTCACATCAAATGTACATCTTGGTGTTTTCCATTCAAGGATATCCTTCACTTTCTTAGGATCCATTTTCAGTCCTTCCTTTCAAACCACAAAACCTAGGCACACTAACTCTCACTGCATGAATGTACACCTCTTCAGGTTTATCAATAGTTTATCTTCTTTTAAGCACTATAATATTTCTCTCACATGCTCAACATTCTCTATATTCTCTTTCTAAAAATCAATATATTATCCAAATATATAACCACGAAATTACCCAAAAATGGCTTCAATACATCGTTCATCAATCTCATAAATGTGTTGGGTGAATTAGTTAACCCAAATGACATTAGTAACCATTCAATTAGTCCATCTTTCATCTTGAATGTTGTCTCCATTCATCATCTTATCTTATCCAAATCTGGTGGTATCCAGTCTTCAAATCAAATTTTGACAAATATTTTGAACCACTCAAACTGTCCAATAGATTATCCATTCTTAGAAGTGGAAATCTATACTTGATAGTGATATTGTTTATAGCACGTGAGTCTGTACACATTTGTCATTCCCCTGTTTTATTTGGAGTCAACACTACTAGTACTGCACAAGGATTTCATCTTTATCTAATCAATCATCTATCAAGTAGCTCCTACACTTGTCTATTCACCTCTTCACTCTCTCTTGGAGTCATCTTGTAAGACAATTTATTAGGTAAACTTGATTCAATAATTAAATCAATTTGATGAGAAGTACTTCTGACTGGAAGCAATCCTTTTGGCAGATAATTAGCAATAATGTCCTTAAATTAATACAACAACAACTTTATTTCTGTAGATACAACATTTGTCTCCTCTACACTTTTCACTTCTTTTGGAATCACTACTAAATAAAATGTTGATTTTATTTCTTCCTCTATAAATTCTTTAGCAGAACATAGCATGATTCTATTGTTACTTGTGTTTATATCAACACAATTTCTTGTTGTTGCTACTGTATCCTCCAACATTGGTGTTAATTTGTATTGTTGCCCATATTTATTAAACTCATATGTGTTTTCCTTACCATCATGGTGAACTTGTTGATCAAACAACGATGGTATTCCCAAAATTATGTGGCATGCATCCATCTCAATCATGTCACATAAACATTTTTCCTGAAAACTTCCTATTTGAAAATTCACTAAGCATTTCTCAGTGATAGTCACTTGTTGTCCCTTGTTAAACCAAGAAAAACGATAATGGTTCAGATGGTTTAACCTTATCAAGTTTAGTTTCTTCATGACTTCAATGGAGACATAATTTTTTGTACTTCCTACATCTATAATCAAGTTACAACATTTTCCTTGAACCTTACATTTTTTTTTTTAATTTCTTTCATTGTTCTCATTTCTTTGCCTCTTTTTGTTCATATTTAAGCAATACTCTCCAGAAAAAAAAATTCCCACCTTGTTCTTGTTGAAGAAAAGTCACATTTTATCCAACTACTAAAGCTTCATCAACCTATGTGATTTGTGTTCGTGCTTCACCTATTCTTCCTGAATTTTTCCTTTATGAACATTTAGATTTCTTGTGTCCCTCTACACCACAATGATAACAAGTAATTATGTATCTTCCCTTTCCTCTTCTAAATCCTCTACCTCTACTAGCTTCAGTTCCTCCTCTTCCACCTTGACCACTGACAAATTCTTGTTTCTTTTCATTGCTTTTAGCAATCCTTGCTTTACCTTGTCCTTTAAAATATTTGCATCTACCTCTAGGATGTGTTTTCCTCTGAATATTTTATTCTAACTTAAGTGAAACTTGATAAGATTCATCAATAACACGAAAATAGTGTGTGTTCATTTCATCCTAAATTAAATACTTTATCCCATTTACATACCTTGCAACTCGTTGGAATTATGGTTCTTTAGGGCCTTCTCTTAGTGACATCCTAAAGAAATCTTTAGTATATTCGCAAACATATGCCTCCCTTTTTCTGAGGTTATGGAGGGCCTTTTAGTTTAGTAACAACAAATATTACCCAATTTGGATCTTGAACATTTTTGTACTTGAAGTATCTTTTGAGTTCTCCAATCCACTCAATGAGAACATCACCTCTGAGACTACCATCATAAAAAGAAACCTCAACCTTTGCACCACCCCTCTTACTTAAATAATAAATGAACCTAGATGTTGGGTCTCTTTCATCAACATCCCATTCGTCTTTGATTTCTTCTTCTAACTCTGAGTATACTTCATCATCTCCATTACTATGATTTTATGATTCCTTTATTCTTCTTCTCAAATTCTCTAGTTCTTGATTTACAATAGCTCCCCTTCCTACTCCTCTCCTTCATGGTGACATTCCTCCATTTTGTATGTGTATCACCAACATCCATAGACCTTGCACTAGTTCTGTAACACAACTTGACCTTCAACACTCTTTTCGAGCAACCACCACGAACCTGTATATTGTACCCTGTCTCACAGAAACATATTACGTGCTAATCCTAGAGAAGAATTGGGCTTTGATACCAACTGATGCAGATATATATATGTTGGAACACAAAAAAATCTACAACACACACCCTACTACATAATACATAGTGGAAAAACAAAACTGAAATACTTTTTCCAAATAATAAGGAAATCCACAGAAAACGAAAACACTAGAAAACCCATGAATTTCAATACCATTCATTTATTAATACAATGCAAAGAAAATATTTTATATATTACATCCAACCTAGGTTAAAAGACAACCATGAATTGCTACTTGCATGGCTGAAAACCACTACAAGATCATCCACACGGTAATGGTCTGCGTGTATTGGATGAGATTTTGTTTCTCCCTTCCTGTGTGCTCACCCAACTTGGAATATTTCTCTCCAGTCCACCTTCTATGATTTTGTTACTTTGTAGTTCATCTTTCCTTGAAAATAGTGATCCATTTATTTTTAAAACCCCTCCTCATATCTAAAATGATTTGACTTCCCTTTAAGCATGAGTTGTTAGCCAAACCGTCTCTTTGTCTTCCAAACCACTTCAACTTCCTTTTAGCCTCGAGTCATTCTTTTTCATTTAGCCTTGAGTTATTTTAACTAATGGTAGCTGACTCATCATGAATGCATACTAGCATGGAAAAATCAAATGCGTGCATCCACAATATTGCAAATGAAGAAATATTGTGACACTCGTAAAATTTCACTATACGCGGGAGTTTCAACATGAGTTTCAACATGCTTTTTAACACGTGTTTCAGCATGATAGTTGTAAAATTTCTCTATACATGGAAATTTAAGCACACGTTTCAACATAACACTTGTAAAATTTCACTATATGTGGCAGTTTCGGCATGAGTTTCAACATGACACTTGTAAAATTTTACTATACGTGGTAGTTTCAGCACGTGTTTTAGCATGAGTTTTATGATAGAGAGAGTAATTGTAGGAGTAATCAATAGTTCAAATTTACAACAAACTAACTAAATAACATGGACCACTAACACAGTCCTTATTTGACTTATTTCCTATTTGGAAAATGGAAATATTTTTGGGTGATGCAGATTTCTCGAGCCCAAGTATGCTCATGCATGAGTGAGTGGCCAAAAACAAATAAAAATGAGTTTGGATATTCAGGTGTTATCTACACCATCCTATATTTATCCTACATGCCCATCTTTGTCATCATCCTCATTTACCTTCTTCTGGAGCTTCAAAAGAAATGAATGGGACTATGATCTAGTGTTGCTTGAAGATTTAATTTAGAATGGAAAAAAACGTAACCCTTATAGGAACATGTTTTTGACTGAAATTATTGTTGATAAATTTATTGGGGAAGAGTAAAAACGTAACCCTCACAGGAACATGTTTTTGAGTGAAATCATTTTTGATAAATCACTTGGAGAAGAGTAAAAACATAGCCCTTACATGCACATATTTTTGAGTGAAAATTCCTATTGAAAAATCACTTAGGTAGGTTAAAACAAATATCCCTTAGGGGAACATCTTTGAGTACCATTCATCTTATAAAATGAATTAAGTATTACATGAAACTTGGCGACTAACATGTGTAAAATAAATAATGAACTAGAGTCGGACTTGAAATATAGGAAGTTGTCTAAACATGTTTTGACAGTTACTGTGGATTTACAAAGTTTACAACTAACTTGTGTAATTTGTATGTGATACTCCTTAATTTAGTAGCATGGATGCTTGTGATAGCGAAAAAGTGTTTGTTTATACAATTTTCAAGCAATATGCCTATTCTTGTTCTTGTGTGACCAAAATGTAATATGATTCCATTTTAAATTTTTGAATAATTGTAATTATTGGATTATTATGTTGAGAAAGACTCTAGTTAGCATTTTGGTCATCATAAACATTTTATGATGATAAAAAATTATGTAAATATTATTTTGATTTTATTTTAAAATCACTTGAGATATATTGATGAGATAATACAACTATGATAAGAGTAATTCTTTATTCCATGGGAAAAGTGAAAAAAGGATAAAAAAAACCAGGGTAAATGTTGTCCATGAGGACACATGTAAACATACTCCCAAGTATGTGGGAGGTGAGGTAAAAAGATAGCAAGAAGTTAGGCCAAGACTCTGAAGAGTTAGGGATGAGGCTAACTTGAAAAAGAAATACCCAAGCAATCTATTATATGCTTGATGAAACAAGAGAGAAGACAAGTATGGTGTAGGCAGGACATTGTTGAATACTTGTGTAGGTGTGAACTTGATGGTTCTATGAAAGAGTCAAGTTCTGGAATTTACTTGGAAAGGATTATTGGCATTTTCATTTTATCATGGAATAAATAATTGGTTTTGTTGGTGATAGGAGCAATTGATGTGTGGATGCTCTGGTCTATGGTTGGGAGGAGCAAGAATCTCTTCTCAGTATGTCCCTAGTATCTTTGTGGGTTCATATATGTTTTCGTATCTTTTCCTTCTCTTTAATATTAGTTGCAAACATTCACAATTTGATATGAATATAGTCATTTCCTTTTAAATGATTAGAGTAGTTTTTCCACTAAATACAATTATATTATTAATTGAAATTTATTCTCATGCACAAGATGAGGATTTGGAATATAAATCTTTGAATTGAAGTTAGGAACTTTATCTAGTTTTTGTTGTGCAATTCATTAGCTAGTGTTTTAATTCCTACTATTTATTGTTATTGAACAACATGGTTATTTAGAAGTTAAAAAAAACCATAAATATAATTACAAATTCATTATTTTATTATATTTTAAAAGAAGACAATGATTCTAGAAAATATTTGCTTTTTATATAGAATAGAAAGACAAGGATTCAAGTAATTATATCTTCTTTTTCATGTAGTATAATATATACTGTAAAGTTATTCTATGTAGAAAGAAATTCTTTATTTTTAGTATAAAGAAATCTATTTTTAAATAGCACTGTCACAACAAGAAAACCATATGATGGGGATCTTTTCATGCATATATATGCAGGAATAATAATAAGAGAAACTCAGAACATAAGTCGTATTAATATTTCCAAACAAGAAATCTAGAATAAATAAAGAATAAACAAAGTAAAGATAACATGAAAATATTGGAGTGCAGAGTAATAACATAACCTCTATTTTGTTTAGAGCTAGATAAACCCGAAGTTTGTTTTAAGGACAAACAAACTCAAATAGAGAGATGTGGTTTCTTTATTCATTTTATTTTTCAATAGAAATATTTTTCCATTTACATAAAGAAGGAGAGAAGCCTAACACATATACACATGGAATATTTAAAAAAATGAAGTCAAACCCTTCGTAAATAAGGGGAAAACTACTTATAGAGAAAAAACCCATAATATATATTAAACCCTCGAACTCAATATCATAGAAAACGATGCTCATGATCGTCCTCAAATAATATTGAATAGAAATAATATTTCGTGGTTCATAATTAAACCTTCACATATTATAATCCTAAGTTTTTAATAATCAAAGCAATAAGAATGTATTTCCCTTGGAAAATAAATCAATTCAACTTTGTTATGAGGAAGTTAATAAGGATAATTCAATGATGAAGTAAACAAGGTTGTGTGGCAGCGCAGTCCCTCCCAAGGAGGCTAGAAAGCAAATTGTGGAAAATGGGGTCGAATTGTAAATGAAACGAAGTGTTTGGTGCAAAATGTATATCAGGGAAATGTTGTGCAAAATGTATATCACGGAAGATAGGGAAAAAGTAAATGACGTCCAACAGACACAACAAGATCTAATTTTTGAAAGTATATAGCAAACCTAATTTTTTGGAAACTATATAACAAACTAAAAAATTTGTTGACAGTGCAAGATTAAATTTGGAAATTTAAATGCATTTTCCATATGGACTCGTGAAAGATAAAAATATATGATGACATAAAATTAATAGGAGATAAGTAATATAAAAATTTAAATGCATTTGTGAACATGGGTTATATGTAAATGACGCTTGCAATGTTGAACGTCATTTATTTTGAAATATATAAAAAAAGAAAAGTGTGTAACATTTAAAAGAGTAAATGCATTTTCCATACAGATTGTTGAAGGATAAGAATAAAAGTACAACATATTAAAAAACAAATGCATTTGTTATACAAAATGAGGAAAGATAAGAATAGAGTCTGTAACATATAAAAATTTAAATGCATTTTTTATTTCAAGTATGTGAAAAAATGAAAGTTTGTTACATACAACTGCAAATTTTGAAATATACCAGAAAAATAAAGCTTGTTACATATAAACCGGAATTTCAATGCATTTGTCATGTAGACTGGGATTGGGGATCTCGTGGACCATTAGAGAAATATGTACAAGAAACAGGATTGTGGAAAGAAGATAGAGTGAAATAGTTTCAAAAGAAAATAAATGGAAAGTTATAAGTATTTGCCTATACATCTGTATTTAAGAAAGTGGAATAACCGGGCTGAGAAGCAAAGAAATATGCGATGACTAAACTTACAGTGAGGGTACATATGAGCACTTCGGCTATTTTCTTGTGGTTGTCATTTCATTGATGTCGGTGATGATTGCGGTTTCAAGGATGTTCTCCATGACTGTTGCAATGCCAGGAACTATCTGTTTTCTTTCATTGGCGGCCTGTTTCAATTGTCTTTCGACCCATTCTTCAATGTAGCTTATCATTTGGGCGACGTTGATCTCATTCCGGATTTTGATGTTGAAAACTTTGTTTTCTAATTCCTGGAAGTTTATAGAAAGATTAGAGAGAGCCTGGTGAATTTCCTCATTCTGTACTACATATTTGACTAGCCAGTCATGGACGCGAGCTTGATCAAATAGAAGGATGTTGTAAAACTTTTCCAGAGACAATGTATTCAACATAGCAACTTGTTTATCAAACTCTTGCCTAGTTAAGGGAAAGAAGTTTGTGATTAAGAGGGGGTCTTGGAAGTCGTTGGTTTTCCCTGCTAAGTCTATATTTGACAGCTTTGTGAATAATTTATGGGTAAAATCATGAAGATGGGTAACGCTTTTTCTTGTTTTATGAGATTTTTTATTTTATTTTAACAGGTTATTCAACTTCCGGTAAACAAAAGCATTTTTTTATTTATAATTTTACTTTATTGTAAAAACAAAACTTGTGAAGAATTATGTTATCTTCCTACTGATTATTTTTCGATTTTTTTTATTGAGATTTGATATGTCGATTTGGCAATTGTTTGACACTATATTCCTTAAAAATGAAGGGAAAGATAATGAGTTAGTTTTTCCACAACAATGTATGCATTGTTAAAATTTTGTTTTTGACAAATGAAATATACTGCAACAATCTATAGAGACTCTATTTTGTGATGACTATAGTTTTGAATCTAACAGATGAATATTATAATTTCTAGAATTTTTTTATGTTGACCAATCTAAAAGCGTTACATATTGTAAACACATGTTTTCCTTCACCATGTATCTATCTAAATTTTTACTTAAAAGTAAAATCTAAAAATACCCTTTTGAAGAGAACAGTTTAAGGATTATGAATATAAATTTTCCATAATTTTCCACTGTGTTTTTTTAGAGATATGGATTTTTCAATTCACCGAATCATAATCTCACCTAAAAATACTATGTAGTGATTTTTTTATAAAATTAAATAAAATTAGATAAAAACAATGAAAATGAAAACAAATTATATCCAATGAAAGTAGATTCAATTTTTTAAAATGTTGGTATCAATTCTGAAACTAAATTCTGAGTATTTGCAGGAGTCCACTACTAAAAAAGATCAAGTAAGATTGAGAGAATTTTCAATTTCCTACAAACAATCCCATTTTTAGGTTTTCGGCTGAAATATTCTTTCGGTCGAAACCTAGTTTTTAACAGAATCCGTTAAAAATAAACGTTTCGGTCGAAATATGATTACCACAGGAAAATAATTCATCCGAAAAACATTATACATGAATTTCGAGGGCGTCGTCAGGGGGGCGTTCAATTTGACGTGGAAATTTTTGGCTGAAAAATTGCCGCTATGAATTTTTGAGACTCGGTTTTCACGAAAGTGTTACCCATCTTAATGAATTTACCCTTATCTTTATTCTCTATGGATTGTTCACATGAATGAACAATGAGATGCAAGTTCTTTACTTTTTGTTTCCAACATGCATTCAATTGGATGATCCAGTTTTTTGATGGAAGATATTCTTCTCTTCTTTTTGTTTCTGTCATATTGTTGAAAATCTTACCAAAAGGGATGACCATTTTTAAAAACAAATTTTCTTTATCTTTTAATTCATCTTGCAAAATCTCTTGCAAGCTATCTGCCCTAGTTCCAAGGGAAGCGATGGTTTCTAATCTTTTCCATGCCTAGGTAACTAGTTCCATTCTTTTTTTGATATTCTTCTCCACATATCCTTTACAGGATGCGAGCAGGGTGGAGGATGCTTTTACATTGGGTGCAGGGGTGATAGGCATGGCTATTGCCAAAGGATCAACAAGTAATGGCATAGGAATGAAAGCGTCTTCTGATTCCTTGACTCAATCCTTCAGTTTGGCATTCTAGGTCTCGATGCATCAAATGGAATCATGAAGTGCTTCTCCGATCACGGTTTGAAGTTGACATATTTGGGATCGCTACATGTTGGCAACGTCAACCTCTGAACGAGATTTTCCTTTGATATTTTTAACATTTTTTTTCTCAAATATCAATCTTTTTTTCCAGCTATCAAAAACAACGCTTTGGAACATGAATGATTCATCTTCATAAAAATTTTGGGTAGTGGATATGTCCATTGGATGGCTATGGTGGATGTTGTCTTGGGATTGATCAAGGAAGGAGAACATGGCATCTAAATCAGTGTCAACTTCCATGTTCTGACTCTGAATTTATGGCTCTTCTACCTGACCCACATTTCTTTTTCTCTTCTTCTCTATTGGAAGCTTGGGAGAACTATCAATTTTAGAGTGAGCAGGGTCGTTATCTCCTCCTCCGTTTGAAGAACTTTGGGTTTCTTTGTTGTTGTGATGGGTTGTTGGAGCGATGCTCCAGGATGTCATACTTTTTGGAGTGGTATTTGCAGATTGAACACTCTTGTCACTAGGGCCTTTCCCCTGTTGTGTGTACAATTTAGTGTAGATTTGCATTGTCTCTACATCATCAGTATCAGAGGTAGGACTGTCACTGTCTCTGTTTTTGGGAAGGTGTTTATTTACAAAACAATCGTCGAGGCCAACTGATTTTAAATGTTGTCTAAAAATATCATAGGGGTCAAATCCTCTAATGTCTTCATCATATCTGAGGTTGGAGATGCTAAAATGTGCTGTGAAATCATCAATTTTGTTGACGTTTTTCAAGATGAACTCCCCTCTTTTCCAAGGCAGAGGAATGAACTATTTTTTTTTCTTCCTTTGGAACAGATGGAACCAATAGTTGTATTGATGTGCTGCTTATAAAATAAAAATTATGTCCGTAACGTGAAATGGAAGGGGAGCACGTTGTTCCGTGTAGCCAAAAATTCTTATGACAGTGTAATTATCCAAATGTTGGAGTGTCCACTTATTGTGCAAACAACTAGTTGCTTGTTCAGATATGCGGGGAGAATTTTCTCCTAACAACAAAACTTTGAAAATAGACAAGAAGCCATTAAAAGCCTCATAAAAACAATGGGAAGCTTTGTGCTTCCACAAGGCCTGGTACTAGAACGTTACTAGGTGGAATTTGCAGTTGACTTTTTTGGATAGAGGCAGTTGCAAAAATTGACAAGAATGTGCTATTGAAAAAACTAAATAGGATTACATATAAAATTTCTTTTCCCTTTTGTAGCTTGATAATTGGGAAAAGATTTCATGGGAAATTAACCTGCCCCAATCAAAAAGGGCTTGTTTGTTGACTGTGAAATACAAAATATAAAGAGCCATGCAGGAAACAGTACCTGTGGACTCCTGTCCCGTTATTCTTGTAAACAACCAGGCAATTTCCTGGAACGAATTTCTAAACGAACTAACCTGCATAGTTATAATATCTTCAGGAACTAGATTTGGCCTTTCCAAAAAATGGGGTAAGAGGTCTAATCCATTATTATGCTTTGCTAGGAACTATTTGCAATCTTCTCCTTTGAATGTCAATGTTGGATCGAGCAGTTTCAGCATCTGGTGGAACATCTGAGGTGTCAAAGAAACAAAAGAGTCGTTGTGCAGTGGAATAATTCTTTGGTCTATTATAAATTTATTGGTGCACCAAGAGACCAGGTCCTTATAGTCAAAAACCTCAGGGACACAGCCTGCATGAGCAATCTCGGAGGTCCAAATTACTTGGTTATTTGTGGTAGGGGTTGAGTAATAATAAAATTCCCTGGACGAATGGAAGTTCTGGTCCTCACGCTCAAAGGTTTTCATTGTATCTCCATAGAACTGGTGTCGAGGTGATTCCATAGGTTTATGAGAAGGTTTCTTTGCTATAGATGATGGTTTAAATGAATTGTTAGAGCGAATAATGTAACTTTTTGCTAATTCTTGGTGAAATTATTCTAAATGGGAAAGCTCCTTGAGCCTTTCGATGATTAATGACAACCTGTATTGGTGGTGCATTATGAACTATTAGCAGTGAAATTTATTTATTTCATATTTAGAAATGCGAACATGGTGGGTACAACACAGAGCAATTAAGGAATGGAGGTTTCATGAACGTGCGAAGGGTACGTCGTGTGAACGAGATTTCATGATTTTGAAATGAACACTTGCAAGGGATAATATCATTTGCCTATAAATTTTGGTTTAATGCACATGAATACGATATGTCCTCGAGGCTTTCACCCATCAAAGACAATATATACGGTTTCTGCATGATGAATTGTTAGAATTAAATGCCAGTAATTCCATATTTAGAAACAAGATATATATATATATATATATATATATATA
>ML782386.1:148398-171156 GCA_009831015.1 Picea engelmannii | reverse complement strand
AGGAAAGAATGGCAAGGTCTGAAAAGCAGTCAAGCAGGATTGAAAAAAGGGTTACGGGGATAGTCAGGACAACTGAGTGTTGCACGATGAAATTTCATGTTTCAGAATTTTTGAGTGCAAAATGTGTAAATCGGAAGAGATCATGATGGGGCAGTTGAGTGACCGATTTGTATATTTGTGGAATTCCACCAAAGTGGCTAAGTATGGAATAGGGAAATTTCTAATTTCATATGTGGCAATAAGATCTTATATATAATTGACAACTACTAATTGCAAAGGGGTGCAAATACAAGAAACAATGAATATGAACTGAATATTTCTTCAACCCACCAAATCGACGATTCGCCAAAGAAATTCGAACAAATGGTGAAGTATGTAAAGCGGACAGACGGGCTTCAAAATAGGATGACAATAGTTCCACTAAATATGCGAAGACCCAATGGTTAAATTTTTTTTCTCAAAAATTTTTAGTGAAAATATGTGCAACATAGAAAAGGGCATGATAGGTGGACCGTAATACGGAAAAGCGTATGATCTAAGAACGGCTGCAATTTTGAATATCTGTAAATTTGTATATATCGGAGCTCTGAATGCTATTTGGAGGTCACAAAAAGTAGAATTGCAATGTTGACCCGACCAGCGCGCAAGTCCACCTGTCAATTTGTATATGGAAGAACTCTGGGTGCCAGTTGTGGGATAGGGAACAATAGATGGACAATTTAAAGAAAGGGGAAGCATTCGTTGGAAATGCAAATGCGTAAATCCATGAAGCTATGGAGCAACAATTTGTCAGGAAAAAAATCATTAAGTAACCAGGAAGAGAAACTAGAGGGAATAAAAGAGTAGGAAAATAGAGAGGTGGAAGGCAATTTTCGTAAGCGCGAATTGGTTTCAAAGAAGCACCATCATTGCAAAACCATGATCTACTAATTGTCAGCAAATGAATTGTTGAAGATTACATTTTATTGGAACATATGCATACAACTATGTTCTTGATACATTATTCCATGACTGTAACATATCAACTTAACAACTAAATTTCCTTTTCTACTAATTGCCAGCAAATGCTTTGTGGAAGATTAGATTTTATAGGAATGTGTGCATGTAACTGTGTTCTTGATACATTCTACCATCAGTGCAACATATTAACTCAAGTATTAAACTTATTTCATTATGGGCTATTAGCATTAAAACATAATGATTGCATGTCTAGAAACAAAAATAACAATTTTGCTGCAACATTGTACGTTGGTATTAGTAAACACAAGATCGAAAAAGTACGAGAGCACCGAACCATGCCAATTAGAACATGTGTTAAACCCATAAAAGAGGCAGCAATGAAGAGTGAAAGGAAATATTTTTTTAATAGAAATCCATTTAAAATAAAAAAAAATAAGAAAAACATTGAGTATTGTACATCTATGCTTATAAATTGGAACCAGTTCTTTGGGACAAAACATTGAAGGTATCTGCAACAAACACAGGCAGGGGTTCTGCAGTATGCAAGATCCTTGGAGTTTTCTAGTCGATGAATCATTCTCTGTTGAAATTGATACTTTTGAGAAGCTTTTCCTCAGAAAGAAGACGATAATGGTTGCAGAGAAAGTGGAATACACCTTAGCTGAAACCGCCTATGTATAGTCCAAAAAAATCCAGTAGCACATCTTGCACGTGCAATTGTAGAGGCCCAAATTAGTCCATTCTGGGTAGAAGGATATGACTAGTAGGAAAATGCATGGCAGGAGCAAGAGTTTTGGACCTGATGCCCGAAAATGTTAAAAAATATTTTTTTGGCTTGAAATATATCTCTGGGACCATCAACATATCATTGCTTTACATTGAAACTATTCTACCCAGAACAAACTAATTTGGAACTCTGGAATTCCTACTTTCACGGTGCAAATTGGTTGTTGCATTCACCGTTAGTTTCTTTTCTGAAACTCCTTTTGGTGTTGTCATGACTGTGATCACCAAGCTAGGAAGGTCCATTCATTATGGTTGATTTCAATTTGAGCGCAAGAGTGGGAAGATTCTCTGCATTTCCATCATCCATTGTCATATCATTGTCCATCATATCATCTTCTTCCGGCTCGAAATTCATGGAATCAACTTTTACGATAGCAATGACTACAACTGGGCAAGTTCTCTGACCAGCCAGGGTTGCGATGGAATTTTTTGGCATGAAATATATCTCTCGGTGTACCAAGGGACCATCTCCTTTTTTTCTCTTGGGCGAAGTGATATGAATAGTAACAATATTCCCTGGAATAGTGGAACCTCTAGCCATTATGCCCCAATGTGTTTACTGTGTGTGGAGAGAACTGTTGCCATAATTTATTTAGAATTTTTGTTTGGTTGAGAGATGTTTGAAATGAAAATCGGGGAGGGATAATATAAGCCTCCACAAATTATGGTTTAATTCGTATCAATGGAATATCTCCTCGAGCCTTTTGTTGATCAATGACAATTTCCAGGGTTCATGCAGAATGAGTTGTGACCATCACAACTCACTAATTGCACAATTAGAAAAAAGTGTGAACGTGGTGGTGACGACGAAAAGAGATTAAGAATCAGAAATTTCTTAAAAGAACCAACCTGTCAGTGCCCAAAAAATAAATATTGTGTGGCCTTTGAAATGAATACTTGGAAAGGATAACATGCCTTTGGGCAAATCTTAGTTTAATTCGTACTAATGACAAATCTTCTTCGGACTTCCGTACATTAATGACAGTTTTAACGGTTGCTGCAGGATGGCTACTAGAATTAAAGCTTAATTATTTCATATCTGGAAACATATACGAAGGAAGAAGCAATGGAGAAACCGATTCCAAGAAATACCAAAGTATGAAAAGTGGTTCGGCGAAGATATACCCAGGGCATGTGAAGGGTCGATGGTTCTTGGCCTGGCGGGCTGAAAATTGAGCCTCTATTGTTCCATTTCCTACAAATAGCACCTACACTTCTGCAATATACAAATTGATAGGTGGAATTGCAGGTTGGTTGGTTCAACATTGCATTTTTTTTTTCCTTAGCGATTCCGTATTAATTCCATAATTAGCCATTTTTTTGGATCGACGGTTCTCGGGCTAGCGGGAAAAAAATTGAGCATCTATTATTCCATTCTCTACAAATAGAACTTACAATTCCACAATATACAAATTCAGAACCTGACCTGCGCTAAATTATTACTGTTAAATATTTATATTGCAGAATTTAATTATATGAGAAAGTTTGCACAATCTAGTCGGTTGAGTGATATAAAAGTATTTCCACAAACGAGAAATATAAAAAAGAGCCATTCCATACTTAGGCACTATTTTGATCGTGGGTTGGCAGCCTCACGGGATTAAAAAGGAGTCTCTATTGTTTTGTGTCCTACAAATAGCACCCAGATTTCCGTGGTATACAAATTGACATGAGGACCTACGGGTTGCTTGGCTGAACATTGCATTTGATCGCGGGTTCATGGCCTGGCGGGATGAAAATTAAGTATCTATTGTTCCATGTCCTACAAATAGTACCTACAGTTCTGCAATATACAAATTCACACGCGGACTTGTGGACTCTTTCTATATAAAGTCTGGCAGGCCGAAAAGAGAGTCTCTATTGTTCTACCTCCTACAAATAGCACCTAGAATTCCACGATATACAAATTGATAGTATTCTATAACATATGTATATCCCTCATTCTCTACTTGGGCACTTTTTGGATCGCAGGTTCGTGCCTTGGCGGGATGAAAATTAAGTATCTATTGTTTTGTGTCCTACAAATACCACCTAGACTTTCGTGTCCTACAAATAACACCTAGACTTTTGCTATATACAAATTCACACGCAGACTTGTGTACATAGTCTATATAAAGTATGGAATGATATTTTATACAGCATATGCGGATCCCTCATTCCATACTTAGGCATTTTTTGGATCGCGGGCTCGCGGCTTGGCGGGCCAAAAATAAAGTCTTTGTTGTTCTGTCTCCTACAAATATCAACCAGACTTCCATGATATACAAATTGATAGTGTTTTAGAACATATAAGGATCCCTCATTCCATACTTGAGTACTTTTGGGATCATGGGTTCGAGACCTGGTGGGTAGAATATTAAGTATCTATTGTTCTGTGTCCTACAAATAGCACCTAGACTTTCGAGATATACAAATTGACACATGAAATTTTGAACATAGTCTCTATATAAAGTATGGAATGAGATTTTATACAACATATGCGGATCCCTCATTCCATACTTAAGCATTTTTTGGATCACGGGTTCGCAGGTTGGCATGCCAAAAATAGAGTCTCTATTGTTTCGTCTCTTGCAAATAGCACCCAGACTTTCGCGATATACAAATTGATAGGTGGAATCAGGTTGGTTGGCTGAACATTGCACTTTTATTGTCCCGTAGTGATCCCATATGAATTTCAAATTTAGCGTTTTTTTTTATTGGCCGCTCTGGGGCTGGTGAGATGGAAATTGGGCATCTATTGTTCTGCACTTTACAAACACATTTTTCTAGAACATATGCAAATCCCTCATTCCATACTTTGACACTTTTTGGATCGTGGGTTCGGTGACCTGGTAGGATGAAAATTACGTATCTATTTTTCCGTGTCCCACAAATAGCACCTAGACTTCTGTGATATACAAATTGACACATGGACTTGTGGACATAGTCTCTAAATAAAGTATGGAATGAGATTTTATACAGCATATGAGGAGATCCCGTATGAATTTCATATTTAGAGATTTTTTCTGATTGGGAGCTCTGGGGATGGTGGGCTGAAAATTGGACCTCTATTGTTCCTCGTTGTACAAAAACAATGTTCTAGAACATATGTGGATCCCTCATTCCATACTTGGGCACTTTTTGGATCGCGGGTTCATAACCTGGTAGGTTGAAAATTAAGTATCTATTGTTCTGTGTCCTACAAATAACATCTAGACTTCTGCGATATACAAGTTGACACGTGGACTTGTGGACATTGTCTCTATATAAACTATGGAATGAGATTTTATACAGCATATGCAGATCCCTCATTCCATACCTAGGCAATTTTTGGTTCATGGCCTAGCAGGCCGAAAATAGAGTCTCTATTGTTACGTCTCCTACAAATAGCACCCAGACTTCCACGATATACAAGTGGATAGGTGGACTTGGGCTGGTTGACTGATCATTGCATTTTTATTGTGTTTTAGCAATCCCGTATGAATTTCATATCTAGCGATTTTTTTTTATCGGGTCTGTGGGGATGGCGGGATGAAAATTGGGCCTCTATTGTTACGCATTGTAAAAACACCAGGAACATCTCCACTATTTACAAATTGACAAACGGACCTGTGGGTTACGTGGATCAACATTGTAGTTTTCATTGTTCCTTCTCCTACGAATAACCCTCAGAGTTCCTCTATATAAAGATTAACAGATGAACTTGAGGGCTGGAGGGTTCAAGTTTGCAATTGTTTACAGATACTAATCCCTATCAACTATCTAACATATCTAAAAACATGATTTTCAATGCTAAATTAATAATAATAATTTTTTCTATTGCAAAATTTAATTAAACAAGAAAGTTTGTACAATCTGGTCGGGCGACTGATATAAAAGTTTTCCAACAAATGAGTAATACATAGTAAACATGTACTTTTATAAAGTATGGAAAAGAGATTTTATATAGCGTATGTGGATCCCTCGTTCCATACTTGGGCACTTCTTGGATCGCGGGTTCTCGACCTGGCGGGCTAAAACTTGAACCTCTTTTGTTCGGTGTCTACAAATATCACCCAGACTTCCGCAATATACAAATTGACAGGTGGACTTGCAGATTCCATGTCTTTCGGGTTCAGGATTGGAATTGTTTAGAAATGATCATCCTATCTAACTTCAGCTAAAAACATTATTTTCAAATACTAAAATATTAATATTAACTATTGTTATTGTACAAGTGAATTACATTAAATTATTAAAGGATGTTAAATAACTTATTTTTAAAAAAATGAAGGAAACAAAAGAATATTTTTGTAAAATTCTATCACCGCAAGCATAACAAGGACCAATTTGAATTTTAAGGCCCTCTTGTTCATATGATAACACAATTTCACTCAACAAAGTATATATTTGTTGATTTCAAATTATTCCAGGATATTATTTTTACCAAGTTCATCGAATAAGCAAAAATTGCAAAAACAATGATCAATTTGAATTTTAAGAGCCTCTTGTTGGTATGATAGGACAATTGCACTTCATACACTATATATTCGTTTATTTCAAATTATTTCACAACAATAATTTGACCAAGTTCATCGATCAAGAAAACTTTCCAAAACCAATCACATAGTACATTTACATCACAGTGCCATAGAAATTATTAAGCAGATCTATGTGTCATCTGGCCAAAAAAAATCAATTATATTGTTCCGTGTCCTCTAAAGAAGAGTTGGAGTTCCACAGTATAAAAATTGACATACAAAACAGATAACAAAGAACCAAGCATACTTTAAACATCCCAGAAGAAAGTTCCTAGAAGTTTCCATTGAGCAGAACCTATCGAACTTTGACCAAACAATTTGATATAGAAAGAAAAGACGTTGATGCGTTCCTTTTCTCTTGCAATGAACATTCATCTGGATGTTGAACAAATATTATAGAGAGACATGAGGTATTTTCGTTTCCTCCCAAAGTTTGATTTAATTTTATTTTTTGCCCTTCTTCAGTCAATATGCAAAATTGCATTGTCCTCATTTAAGGTGAATTTGCTCTGTATCCAAAGATGTCGCAGCATATAGACACTGCTTGCATTTTTGTGTAGATATGTTTCATACAACAACTCTGCTAATTCAGGAAACACATTTTGTAGCAGAGGTCGCGTAACCGAACACTACATAGTTGTGTTGCCCATGGTTCGGATAAAACCATTGATGCAATGTCAATAAACATATGGACATTTTTCATCGCATCGTAGACAATCAATCGTATCATACTTATCAGAGAGGAGGAAGAAGCAGTAGAATGAAATTTTTCACATACACGCTCAAAGGGGGTCGAGTACACATTCACTGCAACTAAAAGACCTTCAACCTAGCAATGCAAGCAAAGGGATTAATACATTGAATAATATAATACACAACTGCATCCCCCCCTCCCCTTTAAAACAAAATAGAAAAAGTAAACAGGTGTAGAAATTTTTTGAAGGCTATTTCTATAAGCAAAGTGAGGATGATTTTGTGGATGTATATGCACAACAATTGTAGATCTAGCTAGTTTCTCTAGATTCTCTACTATATCTACTCGCAAATCTGTTACAAACATTGTCTGGGTTGTCCGAAAGATCCTTTCTCTAGCATCCTTCTTCTTTGTTATATTTTTGAACATCATAACGGGAATATTCCCTCTATGCAATTGTTGTTCAATTGACGAAAAAAATATGAATACGTATCGAACAATTGAAGTTGCAACATGGAACAGTGCAATATTTGTGTAACTTATTCGACATATATGCAGACGCGAAAGTTAAGAACAAAACTAAATATGAAAAGCGGTACCATTGCCTTGTCGCTGTCCGACTCTCCATCCTTTATATGGAGAATGTGTTGTGACCCAAATTTTCTCGCCAATGTCACAGCAGCCCCAATCATTCCGATTGGGTAAATATTAGTGCTTTGTGAAAGCTGCCTGATAGTCGAGTCCGGGAGGAAGCGATATTATGAATAAATAACAGTAATTTTTTCAACAATTCTTGTTTTGTTGAGAAAAATAATTCTATCGCAATCACCACAGTCATATACTGTTTTGGGAAATATATTAAAATTTGTAATAGATATCCCATTACACGGAAATATCTTTTCTGCATGTTTCTGGACAGGTTGTGGAGGAATAGTCAATGTGATTTTCATCATGGCATCCTTGTCTGTCATATCAACACGCATAATGGATCTACTTTTGTTTTCCTTGTCCAAGTAGGTGGTATAGACAACCATTATGTCCCCGATGAATAGTTGTCTAGTTTGGCGGCTGTTCAAGCCCTCTATTGACAGTACTTTGGATGTCACAACTCTAGACCTGATGACATTTTTTGAACAGGAAAACTAAAGTGAATGGTAGTGTGATACAAGTACACAAATAGTATTGATGAACTATGGAGCCACAGTTTCACAACCACACCTCTTGGTATGTGGAACATGAAACATGTTTGGTGTTTCACTTTTACTTGTTGATACTTCTTGCGAGCTAGAAACCATGTATTGCAAATGGCATCAACATATACGCCATGCCATAGATGAATATATAGCCCAGGAAATTTGTTTAGTAAACATATTAAGAGAACAACATATGCATCTTTACCTTTGGCCTTGTCGGTATGTTGATGTTTGGGATGACTGACTGCTCATGGTCATCTCACTAGTCCAACTTTTTCTGATGCAAGCATGTGAATATGAACATCAGGACTAAAAGAATATATGCATTGTATATTGTCCATCAGAAGGACCAAATAACCGTAAAACTGTATGCATCTTATTTTTTTAACTAGAGAAATGTTTAACAGTAAACAGGGCATGACCGTGGGTCACCATGGCCAATCTGTATGTTGTGGACCCCCGAAAGCCAGTGGAGAAATATTCAACCTGCCAACCTGGTAGCCGCAATCGACAAAGTGGGTAACTATGGAATAAGGTAGAAGTAGGACCACATATTTCAATTCGTTAGTCTTCCAACTGGTGCACAAGGGAATTTTCGGAAACCACACTAAGTAGATGAAATAGAAAACAAAAGGGATAATAGAAAATGGAAAAAGTAGAAACAAGGAGCGCATAAAGGCTCATTACTACGAATTGATTGTTTTCAAGTCTGATATTATATGTTCCCACCCGGTTTGTATATTTAATTTACTTTCACACTTGGTATACCTTTTATAAGATTGTACCACAGAACCCTTTGTTGTTGCGCAAAAGAATTCATCTCCCTACCCAAGAAACCTGTTTTTTCCAAGGAAGCAATGTCGAAGATGAAATCAAGACGAAGGAAAGTTAGTATGAAAAAAAACATCTAAAAGAAAAAGAAAAAGTTCTATTTACTTTCCAAAGATTCCTTCATCTTGTCCAACGATTTTGTTTCTTTAAATGCAGCAATGCAACGCAAACACAACAGACATAAACTAGCTTAGTATGCAGGAAGGAACGTATGTAACCAAGATAACTTACCATGTAGGAAGGAGTGCGACTAGTCTAACACATATATAGACCATAAATGAAATACAAAACAACACAATATGAAACAACAATACAAGCATGCACCTTTCTATATCCTCTTCAGCTAATGCAGTCAAGACTCCCTCATTTTCTCTAGCTACTCTGTTTGTTTCAATGTGAGAACCCACAAAATTCAATGAACATCAATGGAAGCTGGTATTCACCGGAGAACAAGCAATATGTAGATACAACAAAAATGACTCAAAAAATAGTTTACAAAGGCATAAACATGAACCTTTTCACTTCTCTATCTATGGTTGTAAACATCTAGCTTTTTTTTCCCTAGCCAAAATATATTACAAGGCAGAAAATATCATGCAATTGCATGGCTGCAGCTAAACAATTTCTGGTTTTCCATGGAAATTCATCCAAATATTCCCTTTAACCATGTTCTTTATCCTCTACATAGACTGTTGTGCCCATGATACAAGTTCTCAGTTTTCCATGGCAAACTATCCAAACATGCTTCGAGATATGAAAATATAATCTTGAAGAATCTTTGTTACACATATCATATCTCAAGAACAACAAAAATTGTATCATGCGCACACCAGTCTATGTAGAGGAGAAAATGTCATGTCATATCTACACATATGACCATACATGGTCTATAAATGTAGGTTGCATACATATGCTTTATTCCAACAAAAAAATAGTGGATATTGTAGCTTCAGATGTAATCCTCCAACAATTTTGTATGCAACTATTTTCTTTCATGGAAAGACTCGAGCACCAGGAAAATCTCACAGAAATACAGATAACGGCCTCTGCAAAAATGACAAATAACAAAAATGCAGATTGACTGGTGGGTGTAGGGGATGAACACCGTAAAGCACCCCCAAAAAACAGTAGCAAACAAAAATAAAAAATAAAAAATAAAACCTTCAACCACCGCCGCTGCACCTTAACCCTGCAAGGTCGAATCAAAGAAAAGAAACCAGCGAGAAAGAACGAAGAGGCCGAACTACACTCCTAGGGCCCCAGAGTGCAAACCCCAGGCAAACAAACAGAACCAACAACCCAAAAACCAATGAACCATCAAAAGCCACTGACCCAGTGAACAACATATGTAACTCCAATGATTACAAAACTGCAGTCGAAGCAGAAAAGGAACCAAAAACATACAAGGAACATGTGACTACAAATAAGCAAACATTCTTACTTGCAAACCGCAAACACTGAAAAACAAACAAGGAATACAAAATGAAACTATGGCATCAAAACTTACTCTAAAATGATGAAATGCAGAAGCACAGGTCGAATCGCGAGAGAAACAACAAAAAACAACAACCGATAAACCAACGAAAAATAACCACTCACCGAACCAGTAAAAAATGTATCTAGCTTCAACGATTACTAGGATGAAACATACAATGGTAACACTCGACAAACCAACAAAGAAGAAACAATCACCGAACCAGTAAACAATGTATGTAGCTTCAATGGAAGAACAAGGATGAAACATACAATGGCTATTGAACTGGCATGTACTTCGAGAACTGTATTTACATAAACATTTAAGACTCTCAGGTTGTCTAAGGACCTCGCGGTATACAAACATTTAAGCTACCAGGGGTGTTGGAGGACGTCACGTCATGTAAAAATTTACGATGTCAGGCCTATTGAGGCATCTCGGAATAAGTGTCAATAAATTTCAAGAAATATACAAAGCTTGGATATGAAAACATTTCAATATGCTTAGTACATATCAAAACTGACGGATATATTTAGGTAGCAGAAAATGCTAATACAAACATTCGAACTAATGGTAGCATTAATTGACCTTCAAGCAATATACAAGAAACATATATAATTAAAACATACTATCTACTAGAAAAATTTTGGATATGTTTCCATATACTACATTGGGAATAGTGAAGCCGACAATAAGACCTCCAATATCTTATCCAATCATATCAGTACATATATGTTACCTTTTAATATATAAAAATATATGCTTTTAATTCCATATCTCCAACAATAGGTATTGTGAAAATATTTCTAGTCAAAGGAAAAACTAATATGTAGTCAATGCTTTATCGATTGCTATAGTCCCTCTATGCCTACGACAGGGACTAATAAGGATAATCCAAGCCTATGATTGTAAATGAAGGGGAAAAGAACCAACACATTTTTTCCTCTAACTCCATGAAATATTCGGCAGGGTTTGTTTCTAGACAAAACATTACTCCTTTTTGGCATTGGGCAAGGAGTCGACCCAAGGCATAGTTTTTTTATTTGTTTGCAAACAAGCCAAGTCATGGTTGTTAAAATGTAACGAATGAAAAATTTAAACAAGAGAATGTAGAACATATAAGTGGAAAATAAAAACTACTTTAAGAAATGTTTTGAATACTAAATACCTTTGCTTGGGTGTCCCTCTCACATCGTGTGCCCATTATTTTCTTGTTGGCATGATGGTTAACTATTCCTTGCAAAGACGACAGGGTGAAATTAATACTTTTATACAATAATAATAAACCATGAATATTATGTTTAGAGTAATGAACCTTGAATGCTAAACCTGTTAGCATTGAAAATCACACTTTGACTACTAAAGTGTAAGCTCAACATCCATCAGTAGGTTTAAAGATATTTTTTTATGATAAGGTGGCGAGTGTATAAAAACTCAGTAAAACAATGTCAATCATAGTAAGTTCCAAATAAAATGCACCAGAAAATGCGTTTTTGAGTAACTTAGATCATGGTTTAAAGAATAATATGAGTAGGGGGAATACTTCAATAAGAAAGGTGAAATATATCTACCATTTGCACCCGGTAATATTAGTAGATATATGAAGAAAACCTTCTGAAACAAGAGCTTCTTTAATCAAAAGGGAAACTCTTACAAAATCTAAAACATCATTACAACAAATCCTTCATTTCAATACATATACAATAGATCAATTGAAACCTTCAACAGAATGCAAATCAGAGTAAAACATAAACAAGATGATAAGGGAAAAAAGATCAATTTCTATTAGACAAAAAGTCTTATGTCTGGTACATAAAATTAGAGATATCTGTAACATCCCACTCTGGCACACTGAGAAAACTTATTCTTTGAGGACACTTTCTCGCAAGTGATCCATACTATTATGATATTAAAACATTTTTCCTTGATTATAATGCATTATGATAGATGAAATGATGTTTTACTGCATTGACATAGGTAGGTGCTATTGACTCAGTTTTACTAAGTGTGCAGGCTTTTGGAACTTGAGGATGCAGAGGCATCGATGAAACCCTTGGACTCTGGATCGAGTCAGGGAGTCCTATTGGGGTTTGATTTTTTTACTGTGATTTTAGTACATTTGATTAGATGATATGATGTGGACATGTTTGACGTGACTGTTGATGATGTAGGTTGGCGATAGCTTGCCGACTAGACTCACATATGGAGTAAAGGGGTCACGCATGACTACCAGAGAAGTTGAGGGAGAGGTGTGGACAACAGCCTTGCCACAGCCTACTAGCACTCCCCCCATGGCTTAAACTATAGGTTAACGATTACCTAGTTCGAGAGGACACACGATGTCGCGAGGGTAGACTGCGACAGTCGCTCGTGATGATTCTAAGGGGCGTGCAATAAGGCAGGGGCCTTATTCCTTAGAAGCCCTTCGCCTCCCACAAGTTCACCTAGCAGAGTGTTGACTCCAGGGGTTATTGATTTCTACCAATCATTCAAGAGGCAAGTGGCACCCTTAGAGCATGTGGTGCATCCTGAAGGGCACGTCATGCAAAAGAAACAAAAGAGGAGAGTGGCACCCTTGGAGCACGTAGTGCATCCTAAAGGGCACGTCGCGTTGATAATGTTAAAGGAATGAACCTAGATGGCCCTAAGACTAATATCTCATTAAGAAATTTTAAAACAACTTCCCTAATTAAAATGTCACCTAGTTCTGAATCTAAGTCCTAAGTCTAAAACTTCGCTAGGGGTAAAATTTTGTCTACCCTTAAGAAATTATCTCTAAAATAATAAAATAAAATAATAAGGTTTAAAATAAAAAACCATTTAAGTAATAATTGTGGACTTCATAAATTTTTGGGTAAAATGAAGAGAGTAAGAACTTAAATAAAATATGTGGATAAAAGGGGGGGGGGGTGGGGTAAGGAAGAAATCAATTATTTTTAATTTTTGATAGTTTAAAAAGATGTTGAATTAATAATAAAAGGCAAAAAGGGGTTAAATTGCAACTGTCGTTTTTAGCTCTAATAAAAAGGGGAAAGAGGGAAATTATAACATTTAGGAAACTAGGGAATGAAGGTAACTTAAAAAGGGAAAGAGGGGAACTTATGGTAAAAAGCGAGGTCAACTTAGTAAAGAATTTGCAATTAAGAACCTTCTAAATTGAACTAAATTAGCAACTTCATTCTAGGGAAAGTATTTAAACCTGTAAGGGAATCTAGGAACACCTAGGAGTAAATTTAGGAGTAACTCTAGATGGGTGAGGGAAATAAAAAAAATTAATAAATTAAAGAAAATAATTATTGGAGGAATGTGGGGGATGGATGACACTTGTACGAAGAAGAATTATTAGAAGATTTTTATTAAAACTTCAATTAAATGAGATTTAGGGAAAGTTTGGAAGTTCTAAAACTCTATAAAAGAGAGGAAGGATGAGGAAGTGGGGGATCAACTGTTAGCATAACATTATGTTGTTGGATTAGTGAATTGACTGATTTACTTGTCGGGAGTTGGGATTTCCCAGCTTGAATAGGAGTGGTAGCTCGGCTTTGCGAGGTGAGCTGGGAGCTAGACGTACCATCTGGATAGTGTGTGGTCCCTTTGCGGCTCGGGGGGCTAAGGGGGAAGCAGAGTACCCCTAACATTGGATGGGAGGTACCGGTGTAGTCTCAATGGTTGGCGAGCGGGAGCGGCACAGAGTACGTGGACGTCAGTTGAGGTGAGCAATAAGGCAACGATACACTCGTTATTTTTAGAGTAGAATGCATTACGAACTAATGCTTGAGCTTTATGTTGATTGTAAATGGATGAATTCTTCCTGGAGCTTTGCCTACTCGAATGATTTCCTAAAATTATTGTGGTCAACATGTTGGTTTGGGTTTTACTGTTCCTCGGTTGGGATCTTTATGCGTCGTCCTTACTCTTCATGTTGCATTTTCCAGATTGTTATTTCCGCATTTAAATTATTGCTGCATAATTTTATAGTCTTTGATAATAATTGTTATAGTTAATGCATTGTTGTATATACATTGATGTGTTTTAGTGGCGAATCCATTCTGCATGAGTTATATATATATATATATATATATATATATATATATATATATATATATATATATATATTGCCTATGTTTTTAATAGAGGAAGAAAAAATTCGAATTCGTTAGATAAAGGATGTAATGGCCACCCAAATATTCTTGCCCTGCTCTGATGACCAGCGTTAAGAAATCTAAATTTGATATTTCTTTTTTAGAATGATATCTATGCCAACAATAGATTTCAGAGGGTCACTAACCCTTCTCAATCCAATTCTATGAGATTTTTGGCTTCGATATATTTTACCGAACCTGTGCCTGTGCTTGCAGTTCTAGTAGTTGACCAGTCCTTATGTATCTTGATATTGCTTTCTCTATTAAATCAACTCTGCTTCAATATATAAACTGAGAGGTGGACTAGTTTCTCCCTCAGGCCCATTGTCGGCCGTTATAGTTTCTAGCATCTTCACGGGCCTCTCTTTTATTGTTCCACTTCCAGGTCCAACAACATAAGCTTTTGTGCATTTAGAAAGATCAGTCTAGCATTTTTAAAAATGATTTTTATATATATGTAACTTATTCCTTACAATTCTGGAATTTTCATTTTCATAAATGGTTATAGTAAAACTGTATCTAGAAATTGGTTGGGTAAATTGGTTACTGAAATTTAGTTTTTGGCAATCTCATCCTGCATTTTTTTTACCTCTATCGCTGACTGTGTAGCTACAACAACATTCGTTTTCCCTTTTGGGGTGTAATGTAATGGTTGACGGTGTGGCTTGGGATTTGAGATGGAATGGGTTCGGCCGACTTAATCGCCATCCTTGGGCTTGAATGCCATTATCTCAACTTACGTTTCATTTTCTTCATTGTACTGCTGAATTCATTATGACTCCCGCATTACGATTTTGCAATTTTATCACTGATGAAATTTAGTTATGATCCTGGCCTGTTAGATATCGTGTGTCAGTACTCCATTCCTAACAGGTTGACATTTATGGGAGTCAGTATTAATAGTAGCACTCTGCGTTGCCATTGATTGTCGTGCCTTGCACAGATGTTTTCCCGCCTTAGGTATCCTATCATTTCTGGAATACCTGGGTAGTAGATGCGTGGCTATTTTTACTTTAGTTTACTATCTAATGGGTGCTGGAACGACAACTGTACTTAAATTTTAGCTAGCGTTCCTACCGGTTGTGATTGTAACTACTATGGAAGTTAATTAGGTAACGATTTTATTCATTCTAAAAATTATACTCTAGTTGAATATTGTTATATTCTCTTTTATAATGTAAATTTTATTAGTATACAGTTTTAAAAAAATACCTTTTAATTTAATTCAATTTTAGTGATTTCCAATTTAATTAATTTTACTGTTTTACAAATTGTTTTACTTTTTATGTGAATTTGATGGTTCTACAATTTACAATTTACAATTCAAAATTAAGGTGATTATGTAATTATTAAAAGTATTTATAGACTTCAATATGAATTATGGGTGTTGTTGTCACATCTCTTGAGATTGTTTGTAATACAATTCTTCCCAATCAATTTTATAGTTTGGTAGGTCACATAATAGTGAAATTTGGATCTATAACTCCTTATAGATCAACAATCATTTGTAAATATTAGCAATCTAATAAATCTAGCGATTCTATCTTATAATTGGGATAAGAAGAATTTGTCTAAATATAAATTTTAGCGGGTATGATCTTCATGTAATTTGTGTATTGTTTTAATAATTATTTAGTGGGTATCGTCTTAATATATATTGAGTATTGTCTTAACATAATTTGGATATCACCTAATATGATTTGAATATTGTTTTAACATAATTGAGTATCATTTTAATACAAATTGATTATCGCTCTAATACAAATTGGATATTGTTAACACAATTGGGGTATTGTTTAAATTTAATGGGGATTTTTGTTAATATAAATTCTAGTGGTGATTGTTCAAAATCTTAGGAGGTATTATTTTACTAGAGATGCTTGAAAAACAAATCGTCTTAATGTAAATTAGTTCACTCCTTTGTCTTTCGACTTCTTTCTTAAGCGATATGGTTCTGGGATGTTGACGAATTCATCCCAGTTTGCGCTACATGTTGAGGGTATCAATGTTTATTATAAGTAAGGATTACAATTGGTTATGTAAACTTGATGTGCTTGGTTGCGTACTGTAAAGGTTCTAGCTACCTGTGTATTATTGTTGAGTTGCTAGGATGATTGTCCTTAGCTTAGTAGACTTGGTCTGTTGAGTCAGGCGGGACGTAGACACCTCCATGTTCATCATAATAGTCGCCAACCATGAGACCTTAAATGGTTAAAATCAATGGGAACCTAGGCTTGAGCGTTGCTTATGTGTCTTGGAGGTCCTAACCATTGTAGGGTAGGATGGATGGGTAGTCATTCTTATTTTTAGTCGATTGATTGTCGTTTAATGCATGCAGATACTTGATGTGTGTCTTAGGTCGTCATGTTGTGTTGTTGTTGTATGCATCTTAGTTCATTGTTGGGTGGCGACGTAGAGTCGAATGTGTTTATTACCCTTGTACACACGTGCACACACAACATGAAAAAAGGAAAAAAAATTGCACTTGTTATATAAGGATTGTCGTCGTAACCCAGCTCAGATAGGGGAAATAAGACAAATTAATAAATTAAAGAAAATAATTATTGGAGGAATGTAGGGGATGGATGACACTTGTACGAAGGAGAATTATTAGAAGAATTTTATTTAAACTTAAATTAAATGAGATTTAGGGAAAGTTTGGAAGTTCTAAAACTCTATAAAAGAGAGGAAGGAGGAGGAAGTGGGGGATTGACTGTTAGCGTAACATTGCGTTGTCGGATTAGTGACTTGACTGATTTACTTGTGGGGAGTTGGGTTTTCCCAGCTCAGATAGGAGTGGTAGCTCGGCCTTGTGGGGCGCACTGGGAGCTAGACGTACCATATGGATAGTGTGTGGCCCCTTTGTGGCTCAGGGGGCTAAGGGGGAAGTAGAGTACCCCTAGCATTGGCTGGGAGGTACCGGTGTAGTCTCGACAATCGACGAGCGGGAGCGGCACAGAGCGCACAGATGTCATTTGAGGCGAGCGAAAAGGCAACAATATGCTCGTTATTTTTAGAGTACAATGCATTACGAAGTTATGCTTCATCTGTATGTTGATTATAAATGGATGAATTCTTCCTAGAGCTTTGCCCATTCGAATGATTGCCTAAAATTATTATGGTCAGCATGCTAGTTTGGGTTTTACTATTCCTCGGTTGGGATCTTTATGCTTCAGCGTTACTCTTCGTGTTGCATTTTCCGGATTGGTATTTCCGCATTTAAATTGTTGTTGCATAATTTTACAGTGTTTGATAATCACCATTATAGTTAATGCATTGTTGTATATACATTGATGCATTTTAGTGGTGAATCTGTTCTGCATGAGTTATATATATATATATATATATTATCTCTGTTTTTAATAGAGGAAGAAAAATTTCGAATTCGTTAGATAAAGGATGTAATGGCCACCCAAATCTTCTTTCCCTACTCCGAAGTCCAACATTAAGAAATATAACTTTGATATTTCTTTTTCAGAATGATATCTATGCCAACAATAGATTTTAGAGGGTCACTAACCCTTCTCAATCTAATTCTATGAGATGTTTCGCTTCGGTATATTTTACCGAACCTGTGCCTGTGCTTGAAGTTCTAGTAGTTGACCAATCCTTATGTATCTTGATACTGCTTTCTCTATTAAATCAACTCTTCTTTAATATCTAAACTGAGAAGTGGACTGGTTTCTCCCTCGGGCCCATTGCCGACCTTTATAGTTTCTAGCATCGTCATGGGCCTCTCTTTTATTCTTCCACTTCCACGTCCAACAACGTAAGATTTTGTGCATTCAGAAAGATCAGTCTAGCATTTTTAAAAATGATTTATATATATATATATATATATATATGTAACTTATTCCTTACAATTCTGGCAATTTCGTTTTCAAAAATGGTTACAGTAAAACTGTATTTGGAAATTGGTTGGGTAAATTGGTTACTGAAATTTAGTTTTTGGCAATCTCATCCTGCATTTTTTTTTACCTCTATCGTTGACTGTGTAGCTACAATAGCGTTTGTTTGCCAATTTTGGGTGTAATGTAATGGTTGACTGTGTGGCTTGGGATTTGAGATGGAATGGGTTCCACCGACTTAGTCGCCATCCTTGGGCGTGAATGCCATTAGCTCAACTTGTGCTTCATTTTCTTAACACTCTATATTAATAGTAACACTATTAATCAAGGGCAGCATAGAGTGTTACTACTAAATTGATAGTATTAATAGTAACACTCTATGCTGCCCTTGATTGTCCTGCCTTGCAAAGATGTTTGTCCGCCTTAGGTCTCCTATCATTTCTGCAATACCTGAGTACTAGATGCGCGGCTATTTTTACTTCAGTTTGCTACTTAATGGGTGTTGGAACGACAACTGTACTTAAATTTTAGATAGCGTTCCTACCAGTTGTGATTGTAACTATTATGGCAGTTAATTGTGTAACGATTTTATTCATTCTAAAAATTCTACTCTAGTTGAATATTGTTATATTCTCTTTTATAATGTAAATTTTATTAGTATACAGTTTAAAAAAAAATACCTTTTTAATTTAATTCAATTTTAGTAATTTACAATTTAATTAACTTTACTGTTTTACAAATTGTTTTACTTTTTATGTGAATTTTATGGTTCTACTATTTACAATTTACAATTCAAAATTAAGGTGATTCTGTAATTATTAAAAGTATTTATAGACTTCAATATGAATTATGGGTGTTGTTGTCACATCTCTTGAGATTGTTTGTAATATAGTTCCTCCCAATCAATTTTATAGTTTGGTAGGTAACATAATAGTCAAATTTGGATCTATAACTCCTTATAGATCAACAATCGTTTGTAAATATTAGTGATCTAATAAATCTAGCAATTCTATCTTATAATTGGGATAAGAAAAATTTGTTTAAATATAAATTTTAGCGGGTATGGTCTTCATGGAATTTGTGTATTGTTTTAATAATTGTTTAGTGGGTATCATCTCAATATATATTGAGTATTGTCTTAATATAATTTGGATATCGCCTAATATCATTTGAATATTGTTTTAACATAATTGAGTATCGTTTTAATACAAATTGATTATCGCTCTAATACAAATTGGATATTGTTAACACATTTGGGGTATTGTTTAAATATAATGGGCATTTTTGTTAATATAAATTTTAGTGGTGATTGTTCAAAAGCTTAGGAGGTATTGTTTTACTAGAGATGTTTGAAAAAGAAATCATCTTAATGTAAATTAGTTCACTCCTTCATCTTTCGACTTCTTTCTTAAGCGATATGGTTCTGGAATGTTGACGAAGTCGTCCCAGTTTGCGCTACCCGTTGAGGGTGTCTGTGTTTATTATAAGTAAGGGTTACAATTGGTTATGTAAACTTGATGTGCTTGGTTGCTTACGGTAAAGGTTCTAGCTACCTTTGTATTATTGTTGAGTTGCTAGGATGATTGTCCTTAGCTTAGTAGACTTGGTATGTTGAGTCAAGTGGGATGTAGACACCTCCATGTTCCTCAGAACAGTCGCCAGCCCTGAGACCTTAAATGGTTAAAATCGATGGGAACCTGGGCTTGAGCATTGCTTATGTGTCTTGGAGGTCCTAACCATTGCAGGGTAGGATGGATGGGTAGTCAGTCTTATTTTTATTTGATTTATTGTCGTTTAATGCATGCAGATACTTGATTTGTGTCTTAGGTCGTCATGTTGTGTTGTCATTGTATGCCTCTTGATTCATCATTGGGTGGCAACGCAGAGTCGAATGTGTTTATTACCCTTGTACACACGCACACACACAGCATAAAAAAAATAAAAAATAAATCACTTGTTATATAAGTATCATCGTCGTAATGAGGAGGATCGTTACATATGGTATCAGAGCGGGTTCGACCCGTGACTTGGGATCGCTACGGCTTTGATTGACATGATTTGATTATACTGTTGTTGATCAATTTGATTGTGTGTGTGCAGGTAATCATGGTTAGAGGATGCCGCGGAGAGAGATGAAGGGTTGCTAGGGGAGGAGGCGCAATGCCTCTAGTAGCATCCACACCTGAAAGGTCTAACCCCCAGGGAGACGAGCAGGTTCTCGAGCAAGAGCAGATAATAGTTGGTGATGTAGTCGGAATATGAGATCCTTTCAGCGCATGTCCAAGGCACTAATCAGTCGTTTAGCCAGAGATGAGGCCAGAGCATTGGCGCTCGCTGAGGTTCTACCACGCGCACCAACTGTTACTGGTAGCATTCACCATGAACTCGAGAAGGTCAAATTTATCGAGTTCTTTGGTGCCCCGGATGGTGCAGTCGCCGAGGCATAGTTGGAGAACATGGCGATGTGCTTCGTACTTTGCAATTATACCTCCAACATCAAGGTCCACATGGTGGTCTTTCAACTGAAGGGGAGCACTCTTTTATGGTGGAAGATGCTCCTACCGCAGCTAAACATGGCCGTCAAAGATGTGTCATGGGAACTATTTGAGGAATGGTTCTAAGAGAGGTACCTTTCAGAGGAATTCATTGAGTTTCAGCGCAATGAGTTCAACGCCCTATGACAGGGAGTTTGTACGGTGCCTGAGTACGAGGCCCATTTTATGGAGCTTCTCCAGTATGCTCCACACCTTAACACTGAGAAACTTAAGGTCAACTGGTTTGTGTTCAACCTTAACAACAACCTACATGAAAAGGTTAGGATTTTGATGCCTCAAACCTTGCACGATGTCGTCCAGAAGGTCCTCATAGTAGAGGAGGATCTTATTAGTGGCCGTTAGACCAAGAATCTAGTGAGACCATCAGGGCAAGTTTCATCTAGAACATAGCAGCACCAGACACAAGTGAGACATACCCCGGGATATCGTGGCTACCAGAGGGGATCCACTTTCACCACACCCCGGTGACCACCAGCTCAGTAGCAAATGCCTTATCAGGGACCACAACATCAGCAACAGTGTCGCCCGCAACAACAGTATTTTAGGCCTGTTCAGCAGAATAGACCAGGGTTCCAGCATAGTGGTTCGTCATTTTCTACTTCGGGTACTAGGACTACTAGGCTGAAGAAGGAGTGTTGGACCTGTGGGGAGCCACACTACTAGCACAACTATCTTGTGGAGAGGACCAGAGCATCTGGATCAACTAGACCCACTATAGTGGGAGATATGGGCAAGGCCCATCGGATTCATGCAGTGGTGAATAACCACCGAGCAGAGCATCAGTCGACTGTGCTCGAGACGACAGGTACCATCGTTGACTGGACACTTAGTATTTTGATAGATCTCGGTGCTACCGAGAGTTTCATTTTTGGTGCAACACTAAAAAGGATTAAGGTAAAGGCAGCCAAATAGGATGAGTTTAGCTTCGTAGAGATGGCCATGATCCGTTTTCAGAGTGTTATTAGTCATTTTTGGGGTTTTAATATGTTCTGATCTCAATGGTACAGTTTGTTTTTCCATTGGAGTTGAGCAGCAGCTTGTAAAAGAACTTTTGACTAATTAATCCCAGAGAGCCAAGTCCATTATGGAGGCTCAAGGAGATGTAGCCCGTAGGGGGATGAACTCCTTTATCATGTTGTTCTTGTTGTGCATTTGATGGTTTGTTTGCTGCAAGTATTGTTACTGTGTATTTATGTGAAGTACATATTTAACCATCTACAAGAACATTTGCTAACACATAAGCATTTAAAGGAAGAAGAATAAAACTTAGCACATAAGTTTATATTGCATTTTTATACACATGAAGCAAGGTCCTGTAAAGTTTATTTTTAATGAAGTAGGGGTGCTTGCATAGCATAACAAGTCAGCCTTCTATTTTCAGATCAGGTGGTATCAGAGCATAAGTTTGTTTCTCTCATGTGTTTGCCATTGATAGCTTGAAGATTTAGCTATTGGTTTTGTGTAAGTTTTTGGGTTGTTGTTGAAGTTTGCAAAGATGGCAGAAGCTTCAAGTAGTGATAGTTCTCAAACAATTTCATTATCTAAAGAAGAGTTGATAACTATGAAAGATTTGATGAAAGTGATATTTGATAAGAACATTTCCCTTGAAGAACAGTTGATGGCTATGAAGCAAGAGAAAGACCAGCTTTTGCAAAGGATGCATGAGATGGAGAATCAACTCCAAGAGGCAAAGGAAACCCTTACCAAGTACATGCATGAACATAAGGTATGCAGTGTTAGTTTATCTTCTAATTCCTCTAAAGATGAATGTTTTGG
>ML782386.1:116502-146182 GCA_009831015.1 Picea engelmannii | reverse complement strand
TTGTGTTAACACTTTGTGTTTGCGCGCGGTTGTAACTTGCGCGGGAAGTTACATCCGTTGCACGGTTTGAAAAACGGTCAAACGACCTTTGCGCCCAGTCTATTGGTCACATGGTGCATATGCCCGAGACCTAGGCGGTTGGGTGTTGGAGGTGCCCTAACCGTCCTACGGTTTGCATCGTTGGCATGGTTGCGCCCAGTGCTAGGTTATAACGCGCGTTTGGAGCGTGTTCCAGGTTCAGATGTGCACCAGAGTGCGAATTGTAGAGCCAGTTCCAGCAAAGTTTGAAGGAGAAAATTGGAAGAGGCTTAACTTCTTCACCACTTGGCCGATTGAGGTGCCGTAAAAGCCCAGCCAGGGGTTTTGGGACGTGCTGGATCCATTGGTTCCATTTTCAAATCCATTTGAAGACTTATTCAGCAAGTTGTTCACCATTGAAGTTCCAGGAGGCTTCAGGGAGTTTGAAGCCCTCTTTGATCGAGGACATGGTTTGGTGAGCCTATATCTATTTTCTGTGATTTAAATATCATGTTTGGCTAATTGCTATGCTCTGAACACATTGGGACAGGTTTTAGAGGATTTTGAGGACTTTTATAGGTGTTTTTGCCAAGGATAAGCTCAGGGAAGCTTATGGCCACATGTAGAAGAGGTCATGCCCAGATGAGCCATGATCCGTTTTCAGAGTGTTATTAGTCATTTTTGGGGTTTTAATATGTTCTGATCTCAATGGTACAGTTTGTTTTTCCATTGGAGTTGAGCAGCAGCTTGTAAAAGAACTTTTGACTAATTAATCCCAGAGAGCCAAGTCCATTATGGAGGCTCAAGGAGATGTAGCCCGTAGGGGGGTGAACTCCTTTATCATGTTGTTCTTGTTGTGCATTTGATGGTTTGTTTGATGCAAGTATTGTTACTGTGTATTTATGTGAAGTACATATTTAACCATCTACAAGAACATTTTCTAACACATAAGCATTTAAATGAAGAAGAATAAAACTTAACACATAAGTTTATATTGCATTTTTATACACATGAAGCAAGGTCCTGTAAAGTTTATTTTTAATGAAGTAGGGGTGCTTGCATAGCATAACAAGTCAGCCTTCTATTTTCAGATCATCGGGAGCCAGACAAATGGTTGGAGGAAAGGTTACAGGATGTATCCTTATCCTGGGAGAGTTTGTCACAAGGGCCAACCTGTACGTCATGATAATAGGATCTTATGATGTCATGATTGGTATGGATTGGTTGGAATTGCATGAGGTGATACTCAAATGTAAGAAAAAACAGTTGATATTGGTCAATGATGAAGGGCAGAGATGAGTGATTGTAGGATGGAACTAGGGAGTTTCCATGAGGTTCGTCTCTTCCTTACATTTATGGAAGAGTATGCACAAAGGGTACAAGCTTTATGCGATCCTTGTTCTAAATGAGAAGGGAGTAGCAGAAGGTCTAGAACACCTTCTGGTGGTGAGAGAGTTTGCGGATGTGTTTCTGGAGGAGTTACCTAGGATGTCGTCGAAGAGGGAATTGGAGTTTACCATAGACCTAAAACCGGGGACTGAACTGATAGCAAGAATGCCTTATCAAATGTCAACCCCAGAGTTACAAGAGTTGAAAATGAAACTAAAGGAGTTGTTGGACCTGGGACTGAGACATCCTAGTGTGTCACCATGGGGTGCACCGGTTATTTTCATATGAAAGAAGGACGGATCATGGAGGCTTTACATTGACTACCGTCAACTGAACAAGGCCACGATCAAGAATCAGTATCCCTTGTCGAGAATTGATGATTTGTTTGATCAAATGAAGGGTGAGACGGTGTTCTCCAAGATCGATTTGCAATTAGGGTATCACCAGTTGTGGATCAAGGAGGACGACGTCTCTAAGACCGCCTTTAAGATGAGGTTTAGACATTACGAGTTTATTGTTTTACTGTTTGGACTGACAAATTCCCCAGGGGTATTTATGAGTTTGATGAACGGGGTGTTTCGCGAGTACTTGGGCAAGTTCATCCAAGTGTTCATTGATGATATTTTGATTTACTCTCGTACGAAGGAGGAGCAAGATGAACACTTGCGCTTGGCACTTCAATTTCTGTGAGAGCACAAATTGTATGGGAAGTTGTCCAAATGCTCATTTTATCAACCGAAGATTCACTACTTAGGGCATGTCATCTCCGACAAAGGTATCACCATGGATCCAACCAAGGTCTAGGCTATTATGGAATGGCATGTGCTGACGAATGTCATGAAAGTGCGTAGATTTATGGGTTTAGAAGGATACTATCGATGGTTTGTCAATGTATTTGTGAAGATAGAAAATCTGATCACGGAATTGCAGAAAAAAAACAAGAAGTTTTTTTGGACCGAGAAATGCGTGGAAGCATTTCGGAGGCTTAAGGAGTTGTTAACAATAGCGTAGATATTAAATGTCCCTGACATGGACACAAACTTCTTGGTATGCAGAGATGCATCCAAGGAAGGCTTAGGTGGAGTCTTGATGCAAGACGGGCGAGTGATTGCTTACATTTCAAGGAAACTGAGAAGGCATGAGGAGAAATACGCAATGCATGATTTGGAATTATTAGCCATCGTATATGCCTTGAAGGTTTGGAGACACTACCTTGTTGGACGAAAATTTGAACTAAAGATTGATCATTGTGGACTACAACACATTTTTATGCAAGGTGACCTAAACACATGACAACATCGTTGGTTGGAATTGCTTAGTGAGTATGACTTTGAGATTACTTACATAAAGGGAACAGTGAACCGAGTGGCAGATGCTTTGAGTCAGACACCACGCATCTTTTCGATGTTTCTTCTTCAGACGAATCTAAGTGAAAGGATTCTCACTTTACAACATGATGATGACTGGTACAAAGAGGTCGAGGGTTTTATAGGAGAAAACACAATGATGGTACCATGATATGAGGGATTTTCTTTTGATAGAGATGGGTTATTGAGGTTTAAAATTTGGATTTACGTACCACCAAACGACAAGTTGAGGATGTTGATCCTGAGTGAGGCTCATAGGGAAGTTTACATGGATCACCCGGGAGTCACGAAGATGAGGGAAAACCTTAAGCCCTTATTCTTTTGGAAGGGAATGAAGGAAGACATAGTCAGCTATGTGGCCAGATGCCTCAAATGTCAGCAGGTAAAGGCTGAACATAGACACCCAGTGGGATTACTACAACCACACGCTATTCTGGAATTGAAATGGGAGGTTATTTTGATGGATTTTATTGTTGGATTACCATTGATGGCAAGGAGACATGAATCGGTTTTTGTAGTAGTAGACACTCTAACAAAGAGTGCTCACTTTATTCCTATGCGTATGACATATTAGGCACCTAACATAGCTAGAGTTTTCATTAGTGATATTGTGAGGCTTCCTGGCATTCCTAAGAGGATTATATCTGATCGTGGATCGGTGTTTACTGGGAATTTTTGGACGAGTTTCCAAGAGGCCTTGGGAACCCAACTTAACTTTAGTACTGCGTATCACTCAGAGACTAACGGGTAGATAGAACAAACGAACCAAACCTTGGAATACATGTTGCGCATGTACGTGATGGGCCAAAAAAAGCGTTGGGAAGAATTCTTTCCACTAGTGGAGTTCGCTTACAACAACAGTTACCAAAGCACCATTAAGATGGCACCATTCAAGTTTCTTTACGGGCGATTGTGTCGGACGCCCTTGAGTTGGGATCGACTTGAGGATAGGGTCCTGGTGGGACCAGAAGCGATCCAAGAAATGGAAGAGCAAATGAAAACCATAAGACAAAGGTTTAAAGAAGCGCAAGATTGACAAAAGAGTTATGTCGATGCGCACTGAGTCGACCGTAGTAATGTGGTTAGTGATCGAGTCTTCTTGCGGGTTAAACTGCATAAGAGTTTGATGAGGTTTGGAAAGGGAGCCAAACTCTCTCCTAGCTTTGTGGGACCTTTCAAGATTGTGGAGAGAAAGGGGCCCATGGCCTATCGACTAGCCTTGCCTGATTCCTTCAGGCGTATGCATGATGTTTTTCATGTATATGTTTTGAGACGTTATATTAATCATCCTACACATGTGATTGACATGAGTTCCTTGCAGGTATCAAACGAGGGAGCACTCACGATGAGCTGGTCCTCATATTAGATCATCGTGCTTGACAGTTGCGACGTCGAACGGTAGATCAGGTCAAGGTCCAGTGGGACAATTATAGTCTGCACTCAGTGACCTGGGAGGACGCATATGATATGCGCCAACAGTTTCCATTTTTGTTTGATAGATAGACATATGATACTATGATACACTTATTTCGACATTTATACTATGAAACTTCGAGACGAAGTTTAGACCAAGAGGGGGTGTATGTAACATCCCACTCTGGCGCACTGAGAAAACTTATTATTTGAGGACACTTGCTCGCAAGTAATCCAGACTATTATGATATTAAAACATTTTTCCCTGATTATGATGTGTTATGATAGATGGCATGATGTTTTACTGCATTGACATACACAGGTGCTATTGACTCAATTTTACTGAGTGTGCAGGGTTTTGGACCTTGAGGATGCAGAGGCATCGACAGAACCCTTGGACTCTAGATCAAGTTAGGGAATGTGCTATTGGGGTTTGATTGTTTTACTGTGATTTTAGTACATTTGATTAGATGATATGATGTGGACATGTCTGACATGACTGTTGATGATGTAGGTTAATGATAGCTTTCCGACCAGACTCACATATGGAGTAAAGGGGTCACACACGACTATGAGAGAGGTTGAGGGAGAGGTGTGGACAGCATCCCTATCACAGCCTACTAGCACTCTCGCCATGGCTCAAGCTATAGGTTAGCGATTACCTAGTTCGAGAGGACTCACGATGTCGCGAGGGAAAACTGTGACAGTCGCTAGCGATGATTCTAAGGGACATGCAATAAGGCAGGGGCCTTATTCCTTAGAATCCCTTAGTCTCCCACAAGTTCAGCTGGTGGAGTGTTGACTCCAGGGGTTATTGATGTCTACCAATCAGTCAAGAGGCAAGTGGCACCCTTGGAGAACGTGGTGCATCCTGAAGGGCACGTCGCGCAAAAGAAAGAAAAGAGGTGAGTGGCACCCTTGAACCTAGATGGCCCTAAGACTAATATCTCATTAAGAAATTTTAAAACAACTTCCCTAATTAAAATGTCGCCTAGTTCTAAATCTAAGTCCTAAGTCTAAAACTTCACTAGGGGTAAAATTTTGTCTACCATTAAGAAATTATCTCTATAAAAATAAAATAAAATAATAAAGTTTAAAATAAAAAACCACTTGAGTAATAATTGTGGACTTCATAAATTTTTGGGTAAAATGAACAGAGTAAGAACTTAAATAAATTATGTGGATAAAAAGGGGGGGGTAAAGAAGAAATTAATTATTTTTAATTTTTGATAGTTTAAAACAATGTTGAATTAATAATAAAAGGGAAAAGGGGTTAAATTGCAATTGTCGTTTTTAGCTCTAATAAAAAGGGGAAAGATGGAAATTATAACATTTAGGAAACCAGGGAATGGAGGTAACTTAAAAAGGGAAAAAGGGGAACTTATGTCAAAAAGCGAGGTCAACTTAGTAAAGAATCTGCAATTAAGAACCTTCTAAATTGAACTAAATTAGCAACTTCATTTTAGGGAAAGTATTTAAACCTGTAAGGGAATCTAGGAACATCTAGGAGTAAATTTAGGAGTAACTCTAGGTGGGTGAGGGAAATATGACAAATTAATAAATTAAAGAAAATAATTATTGGAGGAATGTGGGGGATGGATGACACTTGTACGAAGGAGAATTATTAGAAGATTTTTATTAAAACTTAAATTAAATGAGATTTAGGGAAAGTTTGGAAGTTCTAAAACTCTATAAAAGAGAGGAAGGAGGAGGAAGTGGGGGATCAACTGTTAGCGTAAAGTTACACCATCGGATTAGGGACTTAACTGATTTACTTGTGGGGAGTTGGGATTTCCCAGCTCGGATAGGAGTGGTAGATCGGCCTTGCAGGGCGAGCTGGGAGCTAGACATACCATATGGATAGTGTGTGGCCCCTTTGCAGCTCGGGGGGCTAAGGGGTAAACAAAGTACCCCTAGCGTTGGCTGGGTGGTACCGGTGTAGTCTCTATGATCGGCAAGTAGGAGCGACACAAAGCACGCAGAAATCATTCAAGGTGAGTGATAAGGCAATGGTACGCTCGTTATTTTTAGAGTAGAATGTATTATGAACTTATGCTTGATCTGTATGTTGATTATAAATGGATGAATTCTTCCTGCAACTTTGCTCATTCGAATGATTGCCTGAAACTATTGTGGTCAACGTGCTAGTTTGGGTTTTACTATTCCTTGGTTGCGATCTTTATGCTTCGGCGTTACTCTTCGTGTTGCATTTTACAGATTGGGATTTCCGCACTTAAATTATTCCTGCATAATTTTACAGTATTTGATAATCACTGTTATAGTTAATGCATTGTTGTATATACATTGATGCGTTTTAGTGGAAAATCCATTCTACATGAGTTATATATATATATTACCTATGTTTTTAATAGAGGAAGAAAATTTTCGAATTCGTTAGATAAAGGATGTAATGGCCACCCAAATCTTCTTGCCCTGCTTCAATGTTCAACGTTAAGAAATCTAAATTTGATATTTCTTTTTCAGAATGATATCTATGCCATCAATAGATTTTAGAGGGTCACAAAACCTTCTGAATCAAATTATATGAGATGTTTGGCTTCGGTATATTTTACCGAACCTGTGTTTTTGCTTGCAGTTCTAGTAGTTGACCAGTCCTTATGTATCTTGATACTGCTTTCTCTATTAAATCAACTTTGCTTCAATGTCTAAATTGAGAAGTGAACTGGTTTCTCCCTTGGGCCCATTGTCGGCTTTTATAGTTTCTAGCATCTTCACAGGCCTCTCTTTTATTCTTCCACTTCCAGGTCCGGCAATGTAAGCTTTTGTGCATTCAGAAAGATCAATCTAGCATTTTTAAAAATGATTTATATATATGTAACTTATTCCTTACAATTCTGGCAATTTCATTTTCATAAATGGTTACAGTAAAACTGTATCTTGAAATTGGTTGGGTAAATTGGTTACTGAAATTTAGTTTTTAGCAATCTCATCCTGCCTTTTTTTTTACCTCTATCGCTGACTGTGTAGCTACAACAACGTTCATTTTCCATTTTGGGGTGTAATGTAATGGTTGACGATGTGGCTTGGTATTTGAGATGGAATGGGTTCCGCCGACTTAGTCGCCATCCTTGGGCGTGAATGCCATTAGCTCAACCTGTGTTTCATTTTCTTCATTGTACTGTTGAATTCATTATGACTCATGCATTACGATTTTCCAATTTTATCAATCATGAAATTTAGTTATGATCCCTGCCTGTTAGATATCATGTGTCGACGCTCCATTCCTGACAAGTTGACATTTATGGGAGTCAATATTAATAGTAGCACTCTGCGCTACCCTTGATTTCCATGCCTTGCATAGATGTTTTCCCACCTTAGGTCTCCTATCATTTCTGGAATACCTGAGTAGTAGATGTGCGACTATTTTTTCTTGAGTTTACTACTTAATGGGTGTTGGAACGACAATTGTACTTAAATTTTAGCTAGTGTTCCTACCAGTTGTGATTGTAACTACTATGGCAGTTAATTGGGTAACGATTTTATCCGTTCTAAAAATTCTAATCTAGTTGAATATTGTTATATTCTCTTTTATAATGTAAATTTTATTAGCATACAGTTTTTGAAAAATACCTTTTAATTTAATTCAATTTTCGTGATTTACAATTTAATTAACTTTACTGTTTTACAAATTGTTTTACTTTTTATGTGAATTTTATGGTTCTACAATTTACAATTCAAAATTAAGGTGATTCTGTAATTATTAAAAGTATTTATAGACTTCAATATGAATTATGGGTATTGTTGTCACATCTCTTGAGATTGTTTGTAATACAGTTCTTCCCAATCAATTTTATAGTTTGGTAGGCCACATAACAATCAAATTTGGATCTATAACTCCTTATAGATCAACAATAGTTTGTAAATATTAGAGATCTAATAAGTCTAGCAATTCTATCTTATAATTGGGATAAGAAGAATTTGTCTAAATATAAATTTTAGCAGGTATGGTCTTCTTGTAATTTGTGTATTGTTTTAATAATTGTTTAGTGGGTATTGTCTTAATATATATTGAGTATTGTCTTAACATAATTTGGATATCACCTAATATGATTTGAATATTGTTTTAACATAATTGAGTATCGTTTTAATTCAAATTGATTATCGCTCTAATACAAATTGGATATTATTAACACAATTGGGGTATTGTTTAAATATAATGGGGATTTTTGTTAATATAAATTCTAGTGGTGATTGTTCAAAATATTAGGAGGTATTGTTTTACTAGAGATGTTTGAAAAAGAAATCGTCTTAATGTAAATTAGTTCACTCCTTCATCTTTTGACTTCTTGCTTAAGCGATATGGTTCTGGGATGTTGACGAAGTCGTCCCAGTTTGCGCTACCTGTTGAGGGTGTCGGTGTTTATTATAAGTAAGGGTTACAATTGGTTATGTAAACTTGATGTTCTTGGTTGCTTACAGTAAAGGTTATAGCTACCTATGTATTATTGTTGAGTTGCTAGGATGATTGTACTTAGCTTAGTAGACTTGGTCTGTTGAGTCGGGGGGGAGACGTAGACACCTCCATGTTCCTCAGAACAGTCGCCAGCCCTGAGACCTTAAATGGTTAAAATCAATGTGAACCTTGGCTTGAGCGTTGCTTATGTGTCTTCGAGGTCATCACCATTGCAGGGTAGGATGGACGGGTAGTCAGTCTTATTTTTAGTTGATTGATTGTCATTTAATGCATGCAGATACTTAATGTGCATTTTAGGTCATCATGTTGTGTTGTTGTTGTATGCGTCTTGATTCATCATCGGGTGGTGACGCAGAGTCGAATGTGTTTATTACCCTTGTACACATGCGCACACACAGCATAAAAAAAAAATAAAAAATTGCACTTGTTATATAAGGATCGTCGTCGTAACAAGGAGGATCGTTACAATATCTTTGTTACATTCACAATATCAAAATATGAGTTTTATTTCAAAAACCATTTGAACCTTTCTGAGTCTTACTATGGCTATCTTATAGTCTGACTATTAATGAAATATTTAAAATCCAAATAACCATATTATCCTAGGATTATTGTGCCCTCAAAGAGGCGTGGCAATAAGTGGATAACAAAAAATAGACAAAATACTAAAAACTAGGCTAATGTTGGAAACGTCCTTAACATTTCTTTATTGTTGATGAAGTTTCCCTTTGAGCATATTCTTCCTTTGGTAGGTGGTCTCTGAGCTTACAACTAAAGCTCATGGAAGTGTCATGCATTCATCTAACCATCTGACAACTACTTATTTTTTCAGAATATCTAGAACAAGAGTTCAAAGCACAGTTCACAGCTATTTCTTCATAATATCTAGAACAAGAGTTCAAAGCACAGTTCACAGTGCCAACCTGTATCAGCTAGTTCGCAGAGCCAGACACTGCGAACTTTCTTATAGAAGATCATTTCATTTAATAAAACCAAAAAACATCCCAAAAAACTATCTCAAGGGATTTAGCTATGATAATAAACTTATAATATGGTATATGACTTGAAGAGATCATCCCAAACTTAAAAATTATTTATAAGGCCTAACCATCCTCAAAAATTTCAAAGATATATAAATAGGAAATTGTCAAAACTCATATTGTTTAAAGAATTTTAGCTTCTTCATTTTCTGACTCTGGAGCTCCTCCTGGTTGCAACTTTGGTTAACATATCCAGATTCTTCTTGGACATATCCTCTTTGAAATTTTGCCCCTCCATCTTTAGCTTTATGATATGTGCCTAGTAAGCTTCATTTTGTTTGTATAAGTTTTTTAACTACCTATGGAGGGGTCGAAACCTTTCTATAAATATGGCCTTCTTAATATTTTCATGATATAACTCCATGAGTCCCTTGAGATTCTTATTTTCAACTAACTCCCCCTTATTCATTTCATCAACCACATCCCTTTCCACTTTAAGTTGTCTTTTGATCCTCTTAAAAGTATGATTTCTCTCCTTTTGAGGAGTGGTGATGTGAATGATTTAAATAGGCTTCTCAACAAATATAGATTTACCTTTCCTATGGTATGAAACTCCTACTACATCAATTTTCACAGGGATCTCTTGGTTGGTTGTTTCTCTGGTAAGAGGTCTTCTATCTTTTAACTTGTCAGATGGACTTGGTGAAAGAAACACTGAATTCCTTCCTCTCAAACTTGTATCTTTAGTTGAAGGAGCCTCTGTAACATCCTGCTCTGGCGCACTGAGAAAAATTATTCTTTGAGGACACTTGCTAGTAAGTGATCCAGATTATTATGCTATTAAAACTTTTGATTTTGATTATGAGGTGTTATGGGATGATGGCATGTTGTTTTACCACTTTGACATAGATAGGTTCTATTGACTTGGTTTTACTGAGTGTGCAGGGTTTTGGACCTTGAGGATGCAGAGGCATCGATGGAACCCCTTGGACTCCAGATCGAGTCAGGGAGTGTTCCATTGGGGTTTGATTGTTTTACTATGATATTACTGCATCTGCTTAGATGATATTATGTGGATATGTTCTGACATGATTTGTTGATGATACAGGCTTACGATAACTTACCGACGAGACTCACATATGGAGTAAAGGGGTCACACACGACTACCACAGATGTTGAGGGAGAGGTGTGGACAACATCCCTACCACAACCTACTAGCACTCCCACTGTGGCTCGAATTGTAGGTTAACGATTACCTAGTTCGAGAGGACCCATGATGCCGTAAGGGTAGACTGTGACAGTCACTCACAATGATTCTAAGGGGCACACAATAAGGCGGGGGCCTTATTCCTTAGAATCCCTTAGTCTCCCACAAGTTCACCTCACGGAGTGTTGACTCCAGGGGTTATTGATGTCTACCAATCAGTTAAGAGGCAAGTGGCACCCTTGGAGCACGTAGTGCATCCTGAAGGGCACATCACGCAAAGGAACAGATGAGGTGAGTGGCACCCTTGGAGCACCTAGTGCGTCCTGAAGGGCACGTTGCATTGAAGATTTTAGAGGGATGAACCTAGAAGACCTTAGGACAATTAATGTGTTAAGTATTTTAACACAATTTCCCTAATTGATTGTCGCCCAATACAAAATCTAAGGTCTAAGTCTAAATTACGCTAGTGATAAAATTTAGTCTACCTTTAAAAAATAAATAAATAAATAAAAGAATTAATTAAAAAAATAAATAATAATATTTAAAATAAAAACAACTTAGGTGATAATTATAATCTTCATAAAATCTGTAACATGAGGGGCGTAAGAAATTAATTTATTCATAAAAATGAAATCTATGGTTATGAAAGGTAATGAGGTAATTAAATGTTTTATCTTTTTGATAATATAAATTTTACTAATTTAATGATAAAAGGGAAAGGGGTTAAATTCCACAACTGCATTTTTAGTTCTAAGTAAAAAGGGGAAAGAGGGAAAATAGAAATAAAACAAAAATAAAATAGGAAACTAGGGAAACAAGGTAACATAAAAAGGGAAAAAGGGGAACATAAGGGAAAAAGAGGGAAGTCAACTTAGTAAGGAATCCACATTTAAGAGATTTCTAACTTTAAACTAATTTAGCAATTTCATAATAGGGAAAGCCTTTAAAACCTGTAAGGGAATCTAGGGACACCTAGGAGTGATTCTAGGAGTAACTCTAGGTGGGTGAGGGAAATAAAGATATTTACTTAATTAAAGAAATTCATTAATGGAGGAATGTAGGGGATGAGGGACACTTGTACGGAGAGGAAATTTTAGGAAATTATTTCTAAAACTTTAATTAAATGATATTTTAGGAAAGAAAGCAAGCTCAAAACGCTATAAAAGAAAGGGAGGAGAAGGAAGAAGGATGATCTTCTTTTGGCATAATGTTACACTGCAAAAATATCGAATTGACTGATTTACTTGTGGGGAGTTGGGATACCCACCTCAGAGAGGAGTGGTAGCTCAGCCTTGCGAGGTGAGCTGGGAGCTAGACAAAACCTCTGGATATTGTGTGTGGCCCCTTTGCAGCTCGGGGGGCTAAGGGGGAAGAAGAGTACCCCTAGCGTTGGCTGGGAGGTACCGGTGAGGTCTAGACGGTCGGTGAGCGAGAGTTGCACAAAGTGTGGGACGACACTCAGAGCAGGAAAAAAGGAAATGGTACACTTCTTTCATTGAATGATAGAATGTTGTAGGATTTATGATTTATATTTACATGTGTTTTGGGTAGGTAAACTGATTGTCTAGTTTCATGACTAAAAATTTTATAGCCTAGATGAATGATTGGATGATTGATTTCCGTGACCTTCTTCTTCCCTTATGTCGTGATCGCCCGATGTGTTGAGTGTGACCTTGAGAGTGTTTATCCTTTATCCTTAGCTGACAGTCCTCACCTGAGCATTCATCTAGGAGCCTGATCTACAATCATCACCTTAGCATTAAAAGACCTATGGATCTCAATGCCCTGCTTTCCTATGCGAGGATGGTGAGGCGAAGGTGAACCTTTCGGCCGTCTACCTCTATGGATGTCCTTTCCAGATTGATGACTTGCATCCTTCAACACGGCCTCTGCATTTGCTTTATATTGCTTCCTTGATTGTTTAATTTTCTATGCCTTGGCTAATAGAATCCCTGCGATCATTTCTTGAGTTATCCTGATAACCCTGGCATTCTCTTCCCGTTGTCAACATTTTTATATCGGTATCCCGATATGTAAAATGTACTTAACTCCGATATGCATTTGTTCTTGTTGATTTGACTTGTTTCTATTACTCCAACGTTTATATTTGTATGAAAGATGTAAAGTTTTACCCCTTTAGTTTTTATTACTCCAACGATTTGACTAGTTTTTTATTTACTCCAACGATTATATTTATATTTATATGAATTGGGCCCTTTAGTTGTTTGGATTTCCTTGTTGTTTCCCTAACGAATTGATCTGTGAATGATACTGTGTGATGACTGTTACAGATTTTTACATCTTGGTTTAGTCTACTGAAGATTTCTCTGGAATGCTATTGTTCAGAATAGTAACGTAATTTCCATACAGTGATTTATAATTAGCTTCATTTGTGCTCAGTAGGAGTTGCTAGGAATTGTTGTTTCGTACTTTTAGAAAAAATCTAAACTGGAAACAATTTAGTTCTTAGTTCTTTGTTGAGATGATTGTGTGTGTTCTTGACATCGTAGGATTGCATCCCCATTTCCTTTGCGCAAGACTGAATGAATTCCTAACTTATCTTGCGTGCATGGATGAATATAGGTGTGGATGTGGAAGAGAAAATTTTCTGCATCATTTAAAAAAAAGGGGGNATGGCGTTACAGTGTACATCGAGGGGACCACATGCAATGGATATGGTTTATTGATTCCAATTCTGCAAAAAATTATTTAAGTGTTGAACTCTAAAGACACATCGTGAAGAGAACCTAGTTAGTTCATTATGAAGTTATTTTTTTTAAAATGCATCTTAGCTCTTACAACATATGCATTTCTAGCGTTTTCAGCCTTCATTGGCATCTTTTCCTTCACTGAATACAAGGCATCCTTACCTCTAATTACAGCCTTATCACTACTCCTTTATGTACCACAAAATTTACATAGTGCAACTATTGGAATAGCTCCTCCTAACTACCACGATTTTCCCTTCATTTGACTGTGTATTTGTTTAAAACAATGACTGTGTGTCCGCACAAGAGGCATCAAATTTTGTCCTTAAAGGGACTGCGAATTGCTAGGCAGTATAACCTTGATTGTCAAACCTGTGATTCTCAACCTTGGCTTGTGACTGGTCACTGCATTTTCAATGTTTAATTGACCACCGTTTGCTTTAATGCGTTGCCTAGGCTGGCCACTTTTACCCACGATTTTTGGGGGCTTTAAGACATTTCCTGAGCATGTTGTTTCCACCACGGGTTTAGATTTTCCATTATTTAAGTTATTGTCGTGATTCTCCAAGTTCAGTAAATTTTAGTAACTTTTATCAATGCCATATTAATTGCCTATTTATTATTTTTAAATGCCTTGTTATTTGCGTTACACAAAACGCCCTGTTATTGTTATTCGTTGTATGATAAATGCCTTGTTTTTGCTTCTTTATTCAATTTGATGGCAGCAACTAGCTTGAACCGCCAGATTTCCTACGTAGAATGAATCACCTTGTGCCATTGACCGAGTTGTATTGATTAACAGTTGTAATAGCAGTAAGTTATTCATGGTAGATGAAACGACAAAGTTTATTAATTGGGAGTTTAAATGACAACTGAGAATTGCAGTAGTTTGGATTTAGTTTTATTAATTAAAATGCCCCATTTCTTCATTTTAATTTATTCTATAAAATAGTTTATTTAGCTTTGTATTTATTCTTTTCTAAGGAAGTAGTCAGAATGCCAATTTTAAATTTAATTTTTGGTGAATGTTAAGAACTTCGTAATATTGTGACCTAGGTATTGTAATAACCTATACATATATTCATTTATTTTTCTTCTAAAATATTGGCATTATGTATTTCCCTATATGATTTTATTGATGGGTCAATAGTTTCATCTTGATATAAAATAGTTTATTTACTTTAATGTTTTTAACTTGTGCCAAGACTACATATTCCTTGACCTCTCAGTATTTCTTAAACTATTACCATGATATTATTTGAAATAATACTATGATTATAACTTACAGTGTATTTTTATATATTATTTGTGGGCTGAGGAATTTAGTGTAAGGATTGTCAAGAGGTGAATAATCTATTTCTTGATGTATTGTTATATATATATAACTACTTGATTATTAGATCATGATTATAAAATAGAATACTTATAACAATAATAATAATTTAAGGCAAATTGATTTAGATGGAACTCTGAGGACATTTATAATTTAAAATTGCGCAAATGAACTTGTTTTAAGACTAAATTAGATTATACCTTGATGTCATTATGCACTTTAGACATGCGAAGCCGGGCTCGTAATGGAGGTTGGAATAGACGGTGTTAATTACCTTACATGCCATATTAATTATCATTGTCTTGTAATTTGATTAAAAGTACACCTCCCATGCAATACTGTAATAGTAGTGAGTAATTTAATGAGTTAATAATGATGCACTATCGCAATTTGCCTTAATGTAGATAACCTTGTTGATTTTGATCTTGATGGTTATGTTATTGTCATTAGATTAGTGGGCTTGGTCTGCTTCTGTCGGGCGGGATGTAGACACCTCCTTGTTCCTCAGAACAATCGCCAGCCCTGAGACCTTAAATGGTCAAGATCGATGGGAACCTGGGCTTGAGCATTGCTTACGCGTTATAGAGGTCCTAACCATTGCAGGGTAGGACGGGCGGGTAGTCATTCTTGTTCTTGTCAGGTAGTCATGTTGTGGTTGTGAGAGTTGCTTACGTAGTGTTCATCATCGTGTTGCATTGTTGAGTATAATTTCATGTTTACCTTCATACACACACACAAAAAAAAATAAAAATTGCACTTCTTAGGAGAGGCTTGCTGTAAAGATGAACGAGAGGTTTGTTACATATGGTATCAGAGCGGGTTCAACCCACGACCTGGGATAGCTACGGCTTTCATTTATATGATTGATTATATTGTTGTTGATTGAGTTGACTTGTGTGTGTGTAGGCAATCATGGTTAAAGGATGCCGCGGAGGCAGACGACGGGGTGCGAGGGGAGGAGGCACGACGCCTCTAGTAACATCCATACCTGAGGGGTATAACCCCTAGGGAGACGAGAAGGTTCTCTGACAGGAGTAGATAGCAGTTGGCGATGTAGTCGGAATGATGAGATATTTTCAGTGCATGTCTGAGGCACTGATCAGCTGTTTAGACAGATATGAGGCTAGGGCGTCAGCACCCGCTGAGGTTCCACCATGCGCTCCGGTTAGTACTAGTAGCATTCACCGTGAACTCGAGAAGGTCAAATTTCCTGAGTTCTTTGGTGCCCTGGATGGCACAACGACCGAGGCATGGTTGGAGAACATGGCGATGTGCTTCACACTTTGCAATTATACCTCCAACATGAAGGCCCACATGGCACTCTTCCAACTGAAGGGGAGCGCTCTTCTATGGTGGAAGACACTCCTACCACAACTGAACATGGCTGTCGAAGATGTGTCATGGGAACTGTTCGAGGAACGGTTCCGAGAGAGGTACCTTTCAAAGGAATTCATTGAGCGTCAGCTTAATGAGTTCAACACCTTATGATAGGGAGTTTGTGCGGTGCCTGAGTATGAGGCCCTTTTTATGGAGCTACTCTGTTATGGTCCGCACCTTAACACTGAGAAACTTAAGTTCAACAGGTTCTTGTTCAGCCTTAACGGTAGCCTGCGTGCAAAGGTTAGTATTTTGATGCCTCAAACCTTGCATGATGTCGTCTTTTATCACCCTATAAGTTATAGGAATCAATTGATGACTGGGATATTATCTGTCTCTAGTGTTTTTGTTGACAAATGATTTTTCATTCTGCAAATAATTTGAAAAGAAAAGAGAAAGGAAAAAGAAAAAAAAAAGAAAAGAAAAGAAAGAGAAAAAGAAAAAGAAAAGAAAAGAAAAAGAAAAAGAGAAAAGGAAAAAGAAAAAGAAAGAAAAGAGGGCATAAAAGAATTGCAATAAAAGCCCCATGAAATAATAGTAACTTGGACCATACCTTTCAAACATGGCCAAGTTCTTTTTAAATTTTTGTTGATAGGATAGTGAATGGATTTGGCTAAACAATTTAATCTTATCCAAAGTGTCTAGGTTAGATTAGTGAATAAATTTGGCCAGACTGTCTAACCCTGGTCAGATAGCCCCAGGGTAGAGTAATTTCTTAACCCAACAGTTTAATCTGGGTTAATTGTCATAGGAAGATAGGTTAGTATGTAGGTTAGTGGCTTTATTGTTCCATTCCAATAAAACCAGCTTGATGTCAATATCCCACCATGTTTTAGATGCTTAGAAGATCATCTAGTCAAAGCCCCGTGGTGGTGTCTATTTGAAAAGTTTGGGAAAAACCCATAAAATGCATTTATCCTATGTTTTCCCAATGCATGTGTTCTCCACTCCCAATTTATGCTCCCTACACATATCAACGGTCCTGATCGCGGCGCTCAGATCTACGGTGTACAGAGCATTCAGGACCCCCACGGCCGTTCTACTTTTAACCGTGGGGGGGGGGTCTGGAATCGGTAATAAGACTTGTGCACATCTAGACGGCCTAGGGACGAGCGCTTAAATCAATGGTCCAGATTGGATTCTGGACCCCCCCCCCGTCCGTTCTGCCTTTAATGGAGGGGGGGGTCCGAAATGAGTGATAAAGAGTGCGCTTGGATCTACNCCACAATGGATTTCAGACCCCCCTGGATGATCTTCTTTTAACCGAGGGGGGGGGGGGTCCAGAATGGTTATCTCCCTCTGGCGGGCCCCTTGTCATATGTGGAAAAAATCTATTGGTCCCGAAGTCCCATCACTATCTTCTATCTGATAGCCCTCTGTCACTTATGGACGTCATCTTCCACTTGTTCTACTTGTTCCCGAGTTATGTCCCATCCCATAACTGTTGTCAGTCCACTGCCCCCTTTCACTCATGACTAGCCCCTTATTGTGACTTTTACCTCCAATCCCTAGCCACCACATCACCTGTTCGTATTTTTCAGCCACCGTCACCTGCCACCTCACCCCTAAGTAGCTCGATGTCCATTTATTACTGGATAACCTATCTGTTATCCAACTAACCTGTCTCCCATGCCCAACCGACCCCATTTTAAATAAAACTATCGTTATTTCCTCTACTTTCGCTATTCACCCATCGCAGCAGAGAAACTCATAGATTACTCCTCTGTTACGTTCCGTCGCCCTCATCCACATTCAGTCAACCCCACTAACTTTGTGTTGATTGCGGGTATTATTGCAGAAATGGCGCCAAAGCCCAGACAAGCATAAGGAGAGGAGAATCCGTTTCTCCCACCTCCTGTCGACCTGGACAAGATCCCACTAGTTGATAAAGACAGATTAATCGCAGATACCAAATGTGATTTTGATTTCTCAGACCTCCATTCATGGCTCAAGGAAGTGTTCCTGGACCAGAGTGATGAAATTGGACTCTGGTAGTCCAATTTACCCCTTTACCTTTTTCCCCAGATCCACCATTTTCCCGAGTTCGTGCTTAAATGTCAAACTCACTATATTCCTAAATAAAGATTCGTCATCTTCTCATCCGGAGATACCCTGTTCCTCATCACGCAAGAAGACATAGACCAGATGATGAAAATTCCCCGTGCCGACTCTACGTCCCCTTTCAACCTGGAAATCCTTACAGAGTTGTATCAGAAGATGAATTTTCCCTAGAGAGTTCAAATATTCGAGCTTTTCCTTCCCACCTCCGCTCAATTCCCTTCCACAAATCCCCCTTACCCGTCGTCCATGTTCTCCACTAAGGGAAACCAGGTCATTTCTTCCCTTTGTGCTTTGCTAGGGTACTATTCCGACCAGTGGGTAGATGAGTCCATTCTGGGTTTTCTATCCATTTTCTCCACTGATGAAAATCCCACGACCCAGTTTGATTTTAGCACCTTCTTGGCAGACAATATTCACTAACAGTTCATGAATTTTGGCATGGAAGTCATGTTCAGATACTTGTCTATATTGGCATACATGTTTGTTTTCTTTCAAGCAGATAAATTTAGTTTTTCCATGCAGAAGATGGACGCAGATGGAAGGCCTCAGGCAGTCACAACATGGACCTCTTTTCTAAAGCATAACTCCACAGAGTATAGCTTCAAGACGTTCATCGACCTTTTCTACCACCCTGTGGTAAGCATGCTGAGCGGCAGGCCCAAGCCTCGAATAAATGACGAAGTCCAGAGAATATTGCATCTCTCAGACAACACAAAGACTGGGGATTGGTACCTATATCAAAACCATACCGAGATCAGAGTATACGGATGTGAGTTGGCGCCGTATAAGCTGCCCAAATATTTGTCTGTAAGAATCTTTGCTTTAGAATACATAAGGCAGATTATGAATTCAGATGATATCCATTTCGTATCATTGAAGAAAAAGCAGAAGCTTCGAATCAAGGGGCAGATTGGCTCCTTCATCTGCAACAGTTGGGGTGCCAGGGAAGAAGATGACAGGATGCTAAAATAAATGAAGTTCTTTATGAGCTTCCCATGGCACTATGATCCATGCAGGATCATCTCAGAAATGCGGGTGAAGAACAAAAACATCCTGTATGTTCATGTGCCCAAGCCTGAGATTGAAAAATTCGTCAATCATATAGTGTCGGTACCTGACACCTTGGTCGAAGTGGAACAACGGGTTCCCCCGACCCCTATGCCACCAACTACCACGCCACAGGTCCCTAAGGAAAAAAGGCCTCGATAAGAGTTATCTCCACCTGTCATGGAGGTATCATCTGAAGAGTTTCGATTGCACACTAAGAGGCCCAAGACAACCACCGTTCCCAGTCCTATGGGGGAGAAAGAAGCCCCGCCTACCACAGTGGTCAAGTCTATCATTCCACCTTTCATATCAAGCCTACATAAGGACATCACCCCAGTAGTGCCAAAGAAATCCTCAGACTCCCCACTGGACACTCAGTCGGGCAAGACTAGTCTCAAGTTGAGCATTTTCGAGAAGTACGAGTTGATTAAGAAAAAGAATCATACCCTTACCAGCAGTACTTATGCTCAGTTTCAGAAGTAGACATTGACTGTGTAGCATAGGCTGTTGTCTTCATTTGACACAGAAAAGGGCAGGATGCATATGTCTTTCCTCCAGGCGCAGGTACCAGACCCCAAGGTGATCATAGACTACAAGAGGGACACCTTCGAGTTCCAGACGAAGGACATGCACCCAACAGATCATATGGATCTGCACAAATAGACAGGGGAAATGGTGTTCCATACATTGGCGCATGCTTCCGCTTCTGCAGAAAAATTACAAGTATCACTGAACAATTCTCAGACACAACTTAAGCTGGAGAAGATAACGTCCTTTGCGAAGGACAATAGAATCAAGACTTTGGAGGAGCTGGTCCTCAAGATCGTCTATGATCCTTCGAACTTCAAAGCTGCAGAGGAGATGATAAAGAATAACAATGTAGACATTTCCTCCTTAAGGAAACAACTGAAGCTCCCTCCCACAGAGGACTCACAGGCGAAGGAGATAGCAGAGAAAGAAGGCGAGAAGGATGAAATGCTCAAGCTCCTCATGGAGCAGAACGCACAACTCAAAGAAATGGAAGTTGAGATGGAGATATTATTAAAAGAGAAGGAGCATATGAAGCCAATGGAAGTCATTCCATTGAGTTCCATTCCGATTTCAGGAGCAAGCACAGCAGTAGTGATAGCAGTCCCATCCGCAACTCCATTGACATCACAAGAGGGGACAACCGACCTCACCAAATCCATGGAAAAGATGAACCTACAAGAGGCAGAGATCAACAGGCTTAAAAAGGAAGTTGAGAACCTCCAAGAACTCAAAAGTTCCTTCCAGACCAGTCTCTCCAAGGAAAAGTAGGTAACAGAACAGCTCAAGCAGGAGTTACAACAGCTCCGAAAGCAAACAGTGGCAGGGAAAACTTTGGCTGAGGTCAAAGAGAATGTATGGACAAACATCACAAAGTCCATAAATGAGATATGGCCCTTGATCCAAATCATGTTTGAGTAGAATGAGTTGGTCCAGAGGAGAAAACAGGCTATTGAGAAGATCAGAGTAGAATTGGGGGAGATGCCAACACAGGCGAATGATATCATCAAGTTCCTCAATTCTAAGACCAGAGAAGAGCTAGAAGAGTTGAAGATCGAAGATAGAACAAATACCATCCTTGAGGTCAAAAGAGTTTTGACCAAGAGAGAATTCATGCTTCAACTGGAAGAAAAGTTTCAGATCATGGACCAGGGGGTACAAAGGTTCTTCAATAATATTGAGGCTCTCCAAAAGAAAGGTCTACCTGGTCTCAAGGTTATTAATCATAAACTAATGACAGTTCCAGATTACAAGAAGAGATTGTCTAAGGTGTCTAAGGACAGTTCAAATTTTTCTGGCATACAAGGGAGCATTACTGGAAAAGCATTCTTGGATGCCCTTCAGTGGGACATTAGTATCCAACACGAGATTCGATACATATTCCTCACCAAGCCTACATTCACCAAGTATACAGAAATGGATGAAGTGTATCGAAGACTGCTCAAAGTCACTATTCCTAGTCATCTTAGATGGGAGGAACTTTGTGATCTACTTGATTAGCAGATGAGTTGTCCAGGTCCAGTCACCTGTCCAGTCAGACGAGGTCACACAAAGGATTCATCAACGTTCTACCCAGAAATCAGCGTGCAGTTTCACCAAGTCATCAAGCAGTTCCGAGATTTAAGAGATTTGTTAAATTAGTTAGGCTAAAAATAGAACTAGCACGTCCTGATCATTTATGACAGGAACGTTTGTAATTTGAGTTATAAATACTTCACCTTTCGAAGTATTGAGGGTTGTTGAGCTTCACACACTGACACTATCAGACTGTAACATTTTTGAAGAGATATTCCATTAATAGAAAGGAGGCACTTTTACAGGATTCTTGCATGTATTCACTGGTGATGTTTATTCTCTAAGTTGAAATATTATTCTTTCTTTGTGATCATATTTTTTTCTGAAACTAATCTTTAAGAGTAACTAATGTTGCAGGATTTATCTTGGATACCCTGTTTCTGACTCGAAAGATTTTAGTGTTTATCTTTTGGTGTTTTCAATTAAGAAATTCTTAACTGCTTCTTAGTTGAATTTATCTTTATCATCTTTTCTTCTGTCCATCATTTAAGCTACTAAAAGATCCAGTGAGTATATTATCTCGCCCCGTAGAAGTCTTCTTTCGCGTTTCTGGTTCGTATCTCATATTTATTAAAACACAGACCCCATAGCCCAATGGATGTGTAGACTGTTTCAACCAATTCATAAAACACTCTTACAACAAAAACAACCGATTTCTTTACCTAGCCTAATATCTAAAATTGGAAACATAGCTAAATCATATAGAGAGATCCCTCTCTGAAGCTGGAAGGGCTAGATCCCAGCTTTAAAAGTGGTTGGATAAAGTTACCTTTGTAGATTTCTTCTATTTCAACCTCTAGGAAATTTACCAAGTGCTAACATAGTGGCGACTCCACTGGGGAAGAACTAAAAATTGATAATTTCATGTTTTCTTTTCCCTAAAAAGAAAGTTCAAAATTGAGAAGAAAGTAATGTTTAGAGGTTGATTAAACTTTGTACATATTATTTTCAGATTCACAAAACTAAATATATATATATATATATATATAAACCAAAAAGAGTTCTGGCTCCCAAGAAAGTTCACACTCGATCCCATCCCGACCCAGAACCTACGATAGTGACAGATAACCCCAAATAGTTGCTCAAGAAAAGGACCTTAGCTGAAGGTTCAGTGAATTATATTCCCCTTCATAAGTCCCTTTCCTTCTCAGGGAAACCTGTTGCCTCTCAAAGCCCTGACCTTGGTCCCTTTCCACAGCAAAGCCTAGTTAGAACACGGTCTGACAGTTTTGTGACTGGAATAATCTTTGACCCAATTGTTTTGCAACCTCGAACCCTCGAAGTTCTGTATCCCATGACTAAACCACAAATCACTCCCTCAGTACTATCTAGTCCCTCCTCATCCTCGTCTTCAGTGGCTACCTCGTCGATCATCGAGGTTGTCGTCCCACCTCCTCCACCCATCATTGCAGCTCGATATGCTCCTTTGGTGTTGGCCACGCCTCTACACGCCATGCCCAAAAACTATCAAACAAGACTTCCACAGTTTGATGCAATAGGACCTTTAAACGCCCAACAACATGTTGACAAAATGAATGATTATTTTGACCTGCAAGAAGTTGATGAGGCTGATGTTCAAATGAGATTGTTTGCCCAAAGTTTGACAGGTGACGTCAAGAAATGGTACAAAGATTTACCTTCTTCCTCAGTCCCTGACCTTGTCGCGTTCCAAAGGAGTTTTCTTGACATTTGGGAGGTAAAGAAAAACCCTCTCCAAATATTGTCAGAATATGAGAATATAAGAAGAAATCAAGGTGAGATGGTACAATATTACTGCACCCTTTTCAATAACTTGTACAATGCATTTCCCGCCGAAATCAAACCTCCACAAGGCCTGGCATTGATAAAATTCCCTGATGGTTTTGATGCCGATATGTCATACCAACTAAGAGAAAGAAATTCTACCACCCTGACAGACATGCAGAAAAGTGATATAAGTATGGAGGCCAATCTGTTGGCAAAAAGGGAACGTCAGAGGTCAAAAAGGAGAGTCATGATCAAAGAAGAACCTTCCACGTCGAACTCAGATTCCAAATTGGATTCTTTGGCCAGGGCAGTGGAAAGAATGATGGAAAGACTTACTGTGTCAGACAGAAATCCTCCGAGAGAAAACCCACCAGCTCCCCAAGTTTGGAACCCTAACTTTAGGAGAAACCCTCCTCAAATCAAACAGAGAGATCCTAGGGATCAAAGAGAGCAGAGGGGTCTAGATCAGTAGATCAGACCTCCCCTGCATGAAAACTATGTTGATGAAGGGGAGGAAGTGATTGAGGAATTGGAGGACACTCACATCAATCTCATGGGCATTCACGACAACGAAGCTATTTTCTTTACCCAAGAAGAGTAAGAACTCTTTCTTCTCAATGAAACAAATGTAAGTGAAGAAAATGAAGATGCAGAACAATAGGCCTTCGAAAATGCTATTTTGGAGGTACACCGGCAGTACAATCTGTAGAGTAAGAAGACAGAAGGGAATTCCCCAAAAAAGACCACTAAAACAAAGAAGGTAGTCGAAACCAAGAAGACCTCTGAGCCATCTGCCGAGAATATTCCTGAGAAGGGTACTACTAAGAATATTCGTGAGAAGAGTAAAGTCGATGCTCCCGTGAAGAAAAACCTTACCATTCTGAAAAGGCCCTGACAACCCGAGGTTTCACCTATTAATCCATCGAGTACTTTTGAGCATAAGAATATGGTGGACAAACCAGAATTGATGAGCCAAGGCAGAGTCGCTAAAGCTTTCATCCTTGAGGGGGAATTGGCCAAAGTAAAAATTTCCATCCCACTTACAGAGTTGATGAACAAAGATGGTTATCGTTCATAGGTGATTAAAGCACTGGCCATTGAACCTAACATAGGCATGAAGGCCTTAACCATTGGATCAACAAATCATTCAAACACTGTGAACCTTACTGAGGATCAACCCGAGCTTCTCTTCGGCCCTGAAGTAGATGGTCAAGATGATACTGGTGAAGTCGCTCCTTTTTACATCAGTCTAAACATACATGACTTGATATTGCATAACACTATGATGGATTCGGGTGCCTCCCACAATCTGATGCCTAAAGCAATAATGGAGAAACTGGGACTGGAGGTCACCAGACCTTACAAGGATTTACACTCATTCGACTCCAATAAAGTTAGATGTATTGGTTTGATCAAGGACCTATGCATCACCTTGGTTCTGATTCCTGCGAAGAGCATGGTAATGGATGTGGTGGTTGCAGACATCCCGCCGAAGTATGGAATGTTGCTATCTCGGTCTTGTGGGGCTAAGTTGAAAGGAACCCTGCAGCTGGATATGTCTTATGCCACTATCCCATTTTTCAGGCAACAAAGAAGGCTATACAGAGAAACATTGATGAAGTACATGGTCAGTAGCCAAGAGAAACCACACAACTATCCCCTTTACTCTGCACATTCCTATCTGGATTCTTTTATCTTGTACAATGATGGTGACATGGGAGAGCAAGATACTCAGCTGGCGGAAGATACATCTAGCTAGGATGAAGGCCAAGAAATAATTGAGGTAGCAAGGATGAAGAACATGATAACTGAAGAGTTACCCACCGATTCCTGGAGCATGGATTTTGATGGAGCTGTGAGTAAAGAAGGAGCTGGAGCAGGAGTCTGGTTGCATAACTAAAAAAACAGGTATTCAGAAAATCATTCTTACAAATTAAATTTCCAATGCACTAACAATATTGCCGAGTATGAAGCCTTGATGCTCGATCTGAAGCTTTTGAAAAAAGTTGGTGCTAAATAGATAATGGTAAGAGGTGACTCTGAATTGATAACCAAGAAAATCAAAGGTGAGTACGTTGTGAAACACCCACATATTAGATCTTATAGGAATGTTATTCTTGATGCCTTGAGATGTTTTACTGAAGTTGAATTGCAGGTAATGCTGAGGGGACAAAACATTCTGGCGGACGGTTTGGCTACGTTAGCAGCCACCTGTAAGATTCCTTTCCGCCCGACTCGTCCATACACTGTTGAGGTGAAATGTAGACCAACCGTTCCCAAAAATATCAGGTACTGGCAAGTGTTTGGTAATGATGATCAAATCGAAGACTTTCTACAGTGTAAAAACAATTTTGAATGTACAAATATAGATTTAGAGAACGAAGATGAAAATGTAAATAGTTCTGATTTTGAAATTGATAGTGTAAATACCATAGATTCAGGAGAATTAGGCGATGATGAAATGGACGCTGATGTTTTACAGTTGAAAAGCAATGTTTTGCCTAGAGGTCTAGTTCCTTTAGAGGACTTGTTTGACTTTAACGATGTAGCCAAAAAACCGAAAATCGAAGCCCATGGACAAGAGGTAGAAGACTGTAATATAGGGACTGAAGAGAAACCTAGGATAGTCAAACTGTCTAAATCATTACCCCCAGAGAAAAACTTAAATACATTGAGATGTTCAAAGAATATTCGGATGTCTTTGCATGGGGATATGAATATTTGAAAGCCTATGATACCAACATCAGACAACACAGGATTCCAATAAAAGAAGACCAAAAACTGTTTCGGCAGAAACTTAGGAGGATAAATCCCAAGTTGCTCCCTCTGATAGAAAAGGAAATCAAGAAAATGTATGATGCCAAGATCATAGTTCCGTTGCGTTTTTCCAAGTGGGTCTCTAATTTGGTCCCTACATGTAAGAAAACCGGGGAAATCATACTCTGCATAGATTTCTGAAATCTGAATAAAGTCTCCCTGAAGGATAATTACCCCTTGCCGAAAATGGACCACATCCTGCAAAGGGTGGTCGGGTCCAGTCGAATTTCTCTGCTGGACGGTTTTTCCAGTTACAATCAGGTCTTAGTTCACCCGGATGACCAAGACAAAACCGCTTTCACCACACCATGGGGCACTTTCATGTATGTGAAAATGCCTTTTGGTCTGATGAACGTAGGATCCATGTTCCAGAGGGAAATGGATATCACCTTCGTGGAAGAATCGGGTAAGTTTATTGTCATCTATTTAGATTATGTAACTGTGTTTTCCCAATCTGATGACGAACACCTAAGACACCTCAGATGAGTCTTCGAGAAATGTAGGAGGTTTGGGATTTCTTTAAATCCTAAGAAGATTCTTTTTGGGTTAGAAGAAGGAAAACTACTGGGACACATCATCTCCAAAGATGGAATCAAAATAGACCCTAGCAGAATCGAGGCCATACAAAAATTAGAACACCCAAGAAACCTCAAAGAGCTACAGTCTTTTATCGGAAGAATTAACTTTCTACGAAGATTCATTCCCAATCTGACAGAACTCCTCAGAAACATTACAAACATGCTTAAAAAATATACAAAAATAAAATGGGACTCCGAGTCCAGACAGTCTTTCGAACAAGTCAAACGAGAACTCACAGAAGCCCCAGTTTTGATCAGTCCCGATTTTACTAAATATTTCTATCTCTTTTCTTTCGCTTCCGAACATACTATAGCAGCGGTGTTACTGCAAAATAATAGCGAAGGGTATGAAAATCCCATAGCGTTCTTTAGCAAAACATTAAGGGACACTTCTCTGAATTACAAGATAATGGAGAAACAAGCTTTTTCTTTGGTAAAAGCCATAAAAGACTTTAGGGTCTACATTCTCCATTCCCACACCATAGCTTATGTTCCGAATGCGGTAGTAAAGGACATCTTGACACAGGACAATCCGGATGGAAGAAGGGGAAAATGGATTTCTGTCATTTTAGAATACGATATGGAGATTAAGCCCACGAAACTAATCAAAGGTCAAGGCCTTTCTAAATTAATGGTTGAATCTAACTTCCATGCTCTTGACATTAATTTTCTAGATGTGGCAGATGAACAGGGCGAGATAGTGAATCCAAACGTGAGAGAGGTATTTCTCAACTCTCCATGGTACGCAGACCTTATATTCTTTTTGCAAAATTTACAAGATCCCCATGGTTTGACTAAGACTAAAGATAGATTTTTAAAGTTGAAAGCTTTGAAATTCTGTATTCTAGAAGGAAATTTGTATTGGAAAGATCCTGCAGGCATTCTATTAAATTATTTACTGAAAGATGAAGCTGATAAGGTGTTATAGGAGTTTCACATAGGATAATGTGGTGGCCATTTGAACTGGAAGGTCACAGCCAACAAAATACTCAGAGTTGGATTCTATTGGCCCACCCTATTCGTCGATGTGCATAAAAAAGTGATTGCATGTCATCAATGTTAGCTGTTTGAAGGAAAAAGAAAACTCCTTCCTCTCCCCCTGAAACCGATCTCAGTTGAAGCCCCTTTCCAGCAATGGGGATTGGACTTCATTGGATAAATCCACCCCCCTTCTTCAGGCCAACACAGGTGGATTCTCACTGCCACCGATTATTTTACCAAGTGGATCGAAGCAGTACCAAGCAAGCAAGCCACTGACTCTATTATTATCAAATTCCTTGAAAATAATATTTTGTCTTGCTTTGAATGTCCTAGAAAGATTATAACTGACAATGCAGCTGTGTTTCGGTCGAAGAAGCTCATAGATTTTTGCAACCAGTATCACATAGGTTTGGGGCATTCCACATCCTACTACTCTCAGGGGAATGGACTGGAAGAATCTTCAAACAAAACCTTGGTAAATATCATCAAGAAAACATTGCAGGAAAATAAGAAATCATGGCACAACAAGTTGGTTTTCGCATTATGGGATGACAGACTAACCACCAAAAGGTCAATTGGTATGTCACCATACCAACTGGTCTATGGCACAGAGGCTATTTTACCCACTTCTTTAGGAGTCCCTGTCATGAAGTTGCTTCAAGATGTACAAGCTGATCCAAATGACTCACAGAGAAGGATCAACCAGATGATCCATTTGCAGCAGACTAGGGAAGAAGTTTTCAAAAAGACTCAGGTAGTCCAAGGAAACCTCAAGAAAATATTTGACAAACGAACCAAGGAAGATGATTTCAAGTTAGGAGATTTGGTGCTGAAATGGGACGCCAGAAATGAAGACAAGGGAAAGAATGGAAATTTTGACAATCTGTGGACAGGGCCATACATGATCCAAGCTTTCAGGGGAAACAATGCTTTCTTGCTAAACAACGCCAATGGGTCAAATCTGCCAAGAGCATCTGTGAATGACAGAATGCTGAAACATTATGTACCACCTCAGTAGAGATTTGAGTTTTCATTCTTCATTGTACATACCATTTTTATTTTTTATTTTTATGTTTCACCTACTTTTTCTGAGTGAAGAACATTAGTTAGTGGTTGAAGCCTAAAGAGAAGGCCCTAAGCTGTTAATCATTGTTTTTCCAATTTTTGAGGAGAAAACCAATGAAGGCTACTAGGCAGGAATTTCCAGAACAACAGGAACCAGGATTCTTGGTACTTCACAGGGCAATTACCATCCCCAGGTGGAGCCTCTGTTATCACCCTATAAGTTATAGGAATCAACTAGTGACTGGGATATTATCTCTCTCTAGTGTTTTTGTTGACAAATGATTTTTCATTTTGCAAATAATTTGAAAAGAAAAGAGAAAGTAAAAAGAAAAAGAAAAAGAAAAGAAAAGAAAGAGAAAAAGAAAAAGAAAAGAAAAGAAAAAGAAAAAGAGAAAAGGAAAAAGAAAAAGAAAGAAAAGAGGGCATAAAAGAATTGCAATAAAAGCCCCATGAAATAATAGTAACTTGGACCATACCTTTCAAACATGGCCAAGTTCTTTTTAAATTTTTGTTGATAGGATAGTGAATGGATTTGGATAAACAATTTAATCTTAGCCAAAGTGTCTAGGTTATATTAGTGAATAAATTTGGCCAGACTGTCTAATCCTGGTCAGATAGCCCAAGGGTAGAGTAATTTCTTAACCCAACAGTTTAATCTAGGTTAATTGTCATAGGAAGATAGGTTAGTATGTAGGTTAGTTTCTTTATTGTTCCATTCCAATAAAACCACCTTGATGTCAATATCGCACCATGTTTCAGATGCTTAGAAGATTGTCTAGTCAAAGCCCCATGGTGGTGTCTATTTGAAAATTTTGGGAAAAAACCCATAAAATGCATTTATCCTAAGTTTTCCCAGCGCATGTGTTCTCCGCTCCCAATTTATGCTCCCTGCACATATCAACGGTCCTGATCGTGGCACTCATATCTACGGTGTACAGAGCATTCTGGACCCCCCGACCGTTCTGCTTTTAACCGAGGGGGTCCAGAACTGGTAATAAGACTTGCGCACATCCGGATGGCCTAGGGACGAGTGCTTAAATCAACGGTCCAAATTG
>ML782386.1:90261-116452 GCA_009831015.1 Picea engelmannii | reverse complement strand
CCCCCCCCCCCCCGTCCGTTCTGCCTTTAATGGAGCGGGGGTCTGAAATGAGTGATAAAGAGCGCGCTTGGATCTACGGCTCAAAAACGAGCGGGCAGATCAATGGCCCACAATGGATTTCAGACCCCCCCCGATGATCTGCTTTTAACCGAGGCGGGGGGGTTCGGAATGGTTATCTCCCTCTGGCGGGCCCCTTGTCATATGTGGCATAAATCTATTGGTCCTGAAGTCCCTTCACCATCTGCTATCTGACAACCCTCCGTCACTTATGGACGTCATCTTCCACTGGTTCCACTTGTTCCACTTGTTCCCAAGTTATGTCCCATCCAATAAATGTTGTCAGTCCCCTACCCCCTTTCACTCATGACCAGCCCCTTATTGCGACTTTTACCTCCAATCCCTAGCCACCACATCACCCGTTCGTATTTTTCAGCCACCGTCACCTGCCACCTCACCCCCAAGTAGCCCATTGTCCATTTATTACTAGATAACCTATCTGTTATCCAGCTGACCTGTCTCCCGTGCCCAACCGACCCCATTTTAAATAAAACTATCATTATTTCCTCTACTTTCACTATTCACCCATCGCACCAGAGAAACTCATAGATTACTCCTCTGTTACGTTCCGTCACCCTCATCCACAATCAGTCGACCCCACTAACTTTGTGTTGATTGTAGGTACTATTACAGAAATGGCGCCAAAGCCCAGACAAGCAGAAGGAGAGGAGAATCTGTTTCTCCCACCTCCTGTTGACCTGGAAAAGATCCCACTGGTTGACAAAGACAGATTAATCGCAGATACCAAATGTGATTTCGATTTCTCAGACCTCCAGTCATGGCTCAGGGAAGTGTTCCTGGACCAGAGTGATGAAATTGGACTCTGGGAGTCCAATTTACCCCTTTACCTTTTTCCCCAGATCCACCATTTTCCCGAGTTCGCGCTTAAATGTCAAGCTCACTATATTCCTGAATAAAGAGCCGTCATCTCCTCATCCGGAGACACCTTGTTCCTCATCACACCAGAAGACATAGACCAGATGATGCAAATTCCCCATGTCGACTCTGCGTCCCCTTTCAACCTGGAAATACTTACAGAGTTGTATCAGAAGATGACTTTTCCCTAGCGAGTTCAAATATTTAAGCTTTTCCTTCCCACCTTCACTCAATTCCCTTCCACAAATCCCCCTTACCCGTCGTCCATGTTCTCCACTAAGGGAAACCAGGTCATTTCTTCCCTTTGTGCTTTGCTAGGGTACTATTCCGACCAGTGGGTAGATGATCCCATTCTGGGTTTTCTATCCATTTTCTCCACTGATGAAAATCCCACCACCCAGTTTGATTTTAGCACCTTCTTGGCAGACAATATTCACGAACAGTTCATGAATTTTGGCACGGAAGGCATGTTCAAATACTCGTCTATATTGGCATACATGTTTGTTTTCTTTCAAGCAGATAAATTTAGTTTTTCCATGCAGAAGATGGACGCAGATGGAAGGCCTCAGGCAATCACAACATGGACCTCTTTGCTGAAGCATAACTCCACAGAGTATAGCTTCAAGACGTTCATCGACCTTTTCTACCACCTTGTGGTAAGCATGCTGAGAGGCAGGCCCGAGCCTCGAATAAATGACGAAGTCCAGAGAATCTTGCATCTCTCGAACAACACAAAGACCGGGGATTGGTACCTGTATCAAAACCATACCGAGATCAGAGTATATGGTTGTGAGTTGGCACCGTATAAGCTGCCCAAATATTTGCCTGTAAGAATATTTTCTTTAGAATACATAAGGAAGATTATGAATTCAGATGATATCCATTTCGTATCATTGAAGACAAAGCAGCAACTTCGAATCAAGGGGAAGATTGGCTCCTTCAACTGCAATAGTCAGGGTGCTGGGAAAGAAGCTGAAAGGATGTTGAAAGAAATGAAGTTCTTTATGAGCTTCCCATGGCACTGTGATCCATGCAGGATCATCTTAGAAATGCGGGTGAAGAATAAAAACATCCCGTATGTTCATGTGTCCAAGACCGAGATTGAAAAATTCGCCAATCAGACAATGTGGGTGCCTGACACCTTGGTCGAAGTGGAACAACAGGTTCCCCCGACCATTGTTCCACCAACTACCACGCCACAGGTCCCTAAGGAAAAAAGGCCTCGATAAGAGTTATCTCTGCCTGTCACGGAGGTATCGTCTAAAGAGTTCCAGTTGCACACTAAGAGGCCCAAGACAACCACAGTTCTCGGTCCTACGGGGGAGAAAGAAGCCCCACCTACCACAGTGGTCAAGTCTATCATTCCATCTTTCATCTCAAGCCTACATAAGGAAATCACCCCCGCAGTGCCAAATAAATCCTCAAACTCCCCACTAGACATTCAGTTGGGCAAGACTGGGCCCAAGTTGAGCATTTTCGAGAAGTACGGGCTGATTAAGAAAAAGAGTCAGATCCTTACCAGCAGTACTTACGCTCATTTTCAGAAGTAGACGTTGACTGGGCAACATAGGCTATTGTCTACATTTGACACAGAAAAGGGCATGATGCACATGGATTTCCTCCAGGCACAGGTACCAAACCCCAAGGTGATCACAGACTACAAGAGGGCCACCTTCGAATTCCAGATGAAGGATGTGCACCCAGCAGATCAGATGGATCTGCACAAACAAACAGGGGAAATGGTGTTCTATACGTTGGTGCATGCTTCTGCTTCTGCAGCAAAATTACAGGTATCACTGAACAATGCTCAGACATAACTCAAGCTGGAGAAGATATCATCCTTTGCAAAGGACAATAGAATCAATACTTTGGAGGAGTTGGTCCTGAAGATCGGCTATGATACTTCGAACGTCAAAGATGCAGAGGAGATGATAAATAATAAGAATGCAGACATCGCCTCCTTGAGGAAACAATTGAAGCTCTCGCCCACAGAGGACTCGCAGGCGAAGGAGATAGCAAAGAAAGAAGGCGAGAAGGATGAAATGCTCAAGCTGCTCATGGAGCAGAACGCACAACTCAAAGAAATGGAAGCTGAGATGGAGAGATTATTAAAAGAGTAGGAGCACATGAAGCCAATGGAAGTCATTCCATTGAGTGCCATTCTGATTTCAAGAGCAAGCACAGTAGCAGTGATAGCAGTCTCATCCGCAACTCCATTGACATCACAAGAGGGGACAACCGACCTCGCCAAATCCATGGAAAAGATGAACCTACAGGAGATAGAGATCTGTAGGCTTAAAAAGGAAGTTGATAACCTCTAGGAACTCAAAACTTCCTTCCAAACCAGTCTCTCCAAGGAAAAGCAAGTAACAGAACAGCTCAAGCAGGAGTTACAACAGCTCCGAAAGCAAACAGTGGCAGGGAAGACTTTGGCTGAGGTCAAAGAGAATGTATGGACAGACATCACAAAGTCCATAAATGAGATATGGCCCATGATCCAAATCATGTTTGAGTAGAATGAGTTGGTCTAGAGGAGAAAACAGGCTATTGAGAAGAGCAAAGTAGAATTGGGGGAGATGCCAACACAGGCGAATGATATCATCAAGTTCCTCAATTCTAAGACCAGAGAAGAGCTAGAAGAGATGAAGATCGAAGACAGAACAAAGACAAACCTTGAGGTCAAAAGAGTTTTTACCAAGAGAGGATTAATTATTCAACTGGAAGAAAAGGTTCAGATCATGGACCAGGGGGTACAAAGGTTCTTCAATAATATTGAGGCTCTCCAAAAGAAAGGTCTACCTAGTCTCAAGGTTATTAATGATAAACTGATGACACTTCCGGATTACAAGAAGAGATTGGTTAAGGTGTCTAAGGACAGTTCAAAGTTTGCTGGCATAAAAGGGAGCATTACCGGCAAAGAATTCTTGGATGCCCTTCAGTGGGACATTAGTATCCAGCATGAGACTCGATACATATTCCTCACCAAGCCTACATTTTCCAAGTATACAGAAACGGACAAAGTGTATCGAAGACTGCTCAAAGTCACTGTGCCTAGTCATCTCAGATGGGAGGAACTATAGGATATGCTCGATTAGCAGATGAGCTGTCCAGGTCCAGTCACCTGTCTAGTCAGACGAGGTCACACAAAGGCTTCATCAACAGTCTACCCAGAAATTAGCGTGCAGTTTCACCAAGTCATCAAGCAGTTCCGAGATTTAAGAGATTTGTTAAATTGGTTAGGCTAAAAATAGAACTAGCACATCCTGATCATTTATGACAGGAACATTTGTAATTTGAGTTATAAATACTTCACCTTTTTAAGTATTGAGGGTTGTTGAGCTTCACACCCTGACGCTATCAGACTGTAACATTTTTGAAGAGATATGCCATTAATAAAAAGGAGGTACTTTTACAGGATTCTTGCGTGTATTCACTGGTGATGTTTATTCTCTAAGTTGAAATGTTATTCTTGCTTTGTGATCATATTGTTTTCTGAAACTAATCTTTAATAGTAACGAATGTTGCAGGATTTATCTTGGATACCCTGTTTCTGACTCGAAAGATTTTCGTGTTTATCTTCTGGTGTTTTCAATTAATAAATTCTTAACTGATTCTTAGTTGAATTTATCTTTCTCATATTTTCTTCTGTCCATCATTTAAGATACTAAAAGATCCAATGAGTATATTATCTCGCCTCGTAAAAGTCTTCTTTCGCGTTTCTGGTTTGTATCTCATATTTATTAAAACACAGACCCCATAGCCCAATGGATGTGTAGATTGTTTCAACCAATTCATAAAACACTCTTACAACAAAATCGACTTATTTCTTTACCTAGCCTAATATCTAAAATTGGAAACATAGCTAAATTATATAGAGAGATCCCTCTCTGAAGCTGGAAGGGCTAGATCTCAACTTTAAAAGTGGTTGGATAAAGTTACCTTTGTAGGTTTCTTCTGTTTCAACCTCTAGGAAATTTACCAAGTGATAACACCGTCGAGAAGGCCCTCATAGCAGAGGAGGAGCTTATTAGTGTGGGTCATACCAAGACTCCAGCAAGACCAGCAGGGTAGGTGTCATCTGGAGCACAACAACACCAGACACTAGCTAGACATATGTCGGGATACCATGGCTTCCCGAGGGGATCCCCCTTCAGTACACCTTGGCGACCACTGCCTCAACAATGGACACCTTATAGGGGACCCCATCATCAGTAGCAACAGTTTAGGCCTATTCAGTAGAATAGACCAGGATTCCAAGTCTGTGAGTCGTCAGCTTCTACTTTGGGTACCAGGACTACTGGGCTGAAGAAGGGGTGTTGGAGGTGTGGGGAGCCACACTACCAGTGCGACTACCCTGTGGAGAGAACCAGAGCATCTGGATCAGCCACACCCACTACCATGGGAGATATGGAAAAGGGCCATCATATTCATGTAGCAGTGAGTAACCATCAAGAAGAGCATCAATTGACTGTGCTCAAGACAATAGGTATTGTTGCTGACCAAACCCTTAGTATTTTGATAGATCCTGGTGTTATCGAGAGTTTCATTTCTGGTGAAACACTAAAAAGGATTAAGGTAAAGGTAGTTGAACAGGATGAGTTTAGCTTCATAGAGATGGCTTCGAGAGCCAAACAGAAGGTTGGAGGAAAGGTTAGGGGTTGTGTTCTTAACTTGGGAGAGTTTGTCACCAGGGCCAACCTATACGTCACGATCCTAGGATCTTATGATGAAATGATTGGTATGGACTGGTTGGAATCGCATGAGGCGATACTCAACTATAAGACAAAGAGGTTGATCTTGGTCGATGACGAGGGACAAAGACATGTGATTGTAGTATCGAACTAGGGAGTTTCCCTGAGGTTCATTTGTTCCTTACAATTACGTAAGAGTATGTGCAAGGGCTCCAAGCTTTATACGATCCTTGCGTTAAATGAGAAGGGAGTAGCAGAAGGTTTAGAACACCTTCCAGTGGTGAGAAAGTTTGTAGACATATTTCCGAAGGAGTTACCAAGGATTCCGCTATAGAGGGAATTGGAGTTTACCATAGACCTAAAACCAGGGGCTGAACCGATAGCAATAATTCCTTATCGGATGTCGACCCCAGAGTTACAAGAGTTGAAAATGCAACTCAAGGAGTTGCTAGACCTAGGAATGATACATCGTAGTGTGTCACCGTGGGGTGCACCTGTTATTTTCATACGAAAGAAGGATGGATCGTGGAGGCTTTGCATTGACTACCATCAACTGAACAAGGCTACGATCAAGAATCAGTATCCATTGCTGAGAATTAATGACCTGTTCGATCAAATGAAGGGTGTGACGGTGTTTGCCAATATTGATTTGCAATCAAGGTATCACCAGTTAGGGATCAAGGAGGATGAAATCCCTAAGACCACCTTTAAGACGAGGTTTGGACATTACGAGTTTACTGTTTTACCATTTGGAATAACAAACGCCCCAGGGGTATTTATGAGTTTGATGAATGGGGTGTTCCGCGAGTACTTGGACAATTTCATCCAAGTATTCATTGACAATATTTTGATTTACTCTCGGACAACGGAGGAGCATGACGAGCACTTGCGCTTGGTACTACAGTGTTTGCAAGAGCACAAATTGTATGGGAAGTTGTCCAAATGCTCATTTTATCAATCGAGGATTCACTACTTAGGGCATGTCATCTCCGGCGAAGGCATCGTCGTGGATCCAACCAATGTAGAGGAAATTATGGAATGGCCTACGCTGATGACTGTCCTAGAAGTGCGTAGCTTCATGGGTTTAGCAGGATTCTATCGACGATTCGTCGAGGGATTTTCGAAGATCGCAAATCTAATCACGAAATCGCATAAGAAAAACAAAAAATTCATTTGGACTGAGAAATGCATGGAAGCATTTCAGAGGCTAAAGGAATTGTTGACAACAACACTGATACTAAAGGTCCCCAACATGGGCGTGGACTTCTTGGTATGCACTGACGCATCCAAGGAAGGCTTAGGCAAAGTCTTGATGCAAGACGGACGAGTGATTGCTTACATTTCGAGGAAACTGAGAAGGCATAAGGAGAACTATGCAACGCATGATTTGGAATTGTTAGGCATCATATATGCCTTAAAGGTTTGGAGACACTACCTTGTTGGATGAAAATTTGAACTAAAGACTGACCATTGTGGACTACAAATTTTTACGCAAAGTGACTTGAACGCATGACAACGATGTTGGTTGGAACTGCTTGGCGAGTACGAATTTGAGATTACTTACATAAAGGGAACAATGAACCGAGTGGCGGATGCTTTGAGTCAGAGACCACAAACCTTCTCAGTGTTGCCTCTTGAGATGAATCTATGTGAAAAGATTCTAACTTCATAGCATGACGATTAGTTGTACAAAGAGGTCGAGGGTTTTATCGGACAAAACATAATGATGGTACCACGATATGAGGGATTTTCTTTTGATAGCGATGTTTTATTGAGGTTTAAAGGTCATATTTACATACCGCCAAATGACGAGTTGAGGATGTTGATCCTGAGCGAGGCTCATAGAGTAGTTTACATGGCTCATCCGGGATTCACGAAGATGAGGGCAGACCTTAAACCATTATTCTTCTAGAAGGGAATGAAGACCGACATAGTCAACTATGTGGCCGGATGTCTAGAATGTCAGTAGGTGAAGGCTGAACATAGACACCCAGCAGGATTACTACAACCACATGCCATTCCGGAATCGAAATGGGAGGTTATTTCGATGGATTTATTGTTGGATTACCACTGACGGCAAGGAGGCATGACTCAATTTTCATAGTAGTAGACACTGTGACAAAGAGTGCTCACTTTATTCCTATGCGTACGATGTATCAAGCACCTGACATAGCTAGAATTTTCATCAGTGAGATTGTGAGGCTACATGGTGTGCCTAAGAGGATTATATCCGATCGAAGATCGATGTTTACTGAACGATTTTGGACGAGTTTCCAAGAGGCCTTGGGAACCCAACTTAACTTTAGTACCACGTATCACCTAGAGACTGAGGAGCAAACTGAACGAATGAGACAAACCTTGGAGGACATCCTGCGCATGTATGTGATGGACCAACAAAAGCATTGGGAATAATTCTTTCCACTAGTGGAGTTCACTTACAACAACAATTACCAGAGCACCATTAAGATGGTGCCTTTCAAGTTTATTTACGGGCGACCATGTCGAATGCCCTTGAGTTGGGATTGGCTTGAGCATAGAGTCATGGTGGTACCATAAGTGATCCAAGAAATGGAAGAGCAAATGAAAACAATAATACAAAGGATTAATGAAGCACAAGATCGACAAAAGAGTTATGTCGATGCGTACCGTGTTGACCGTAGCTACGAGGTCAGTGATGGAGTCTTCTTGCGGGTTAAGTCGCATAAGTGTTCGATCAGGTTTTGGAAGGGAGATAAACTCTCTCCTAGGTTCATAGGACCTTTCGAGATTGTGAAGAGAAAGGGGCTTGTGGCCTATCGAATAGCCTTGCCAGATTCCTTGAGGCGTATGCACAATGTTTTTCATGTATCTGTTTTGAGACATTATATTAGTGATCCTACACATGTTATTGACATGAGTTCCTTGCAGGTATCGGATGAGGGAGCGCTCATGGTTGAGCCAGTCTGCATGTTAGATCATCGCGTTCAACAGTTACGATGTCGAATGGTAGACCAGGTCAAGGCCCAGTGGGACAATTATAGTCCGCACTTGGCGACCTGGGAGGATGCATATGATATGCGCCAACAGTTTCCATTTTTGTTTGATAGATAGACATATGATACTGTTATACACTTTATTTCAGCATATATATTGTGAAACTCTGGGATGAAGTTTATACCAAGTGGGGTTGTATGTAACATACTTCTCTGGCGCACTGAGAAAACTTATTCTTTGAGGACACTTGCTCGCAAGTGATCCAAATTATTATGCTATTAAAACTTTTTATTTTTATTATGAGGCATTATGGGATGATGGCATGTTATTTTACCACTTTGACATATACATGTGTTATTGACTCGTTTTTACTGAGTGTGTAGGGTTTTGGACCTTGAGGATGCAGAGGCATCGATGGAACCCCTTGGACTCCAGATCGAGTCAGGGAGTGTTCTATTAGTGTTTGATTGTTTTACTATGATATTAGTGCATCTGATTAGATGATATTATGTGGATATGGTCTAACATTATTTGTTGATGATGCAGGCTTATGATAGCTTGCCGACCAGACTCACATATGGAGTAAAGGGGCCACACATGACTACCAAAGATGTTGAGGGAGAGGTGTGGACAACAACCCTACCACAACCTACTAGCACTCTCGTCGTGGCTCGAACTGTAGGTTAACGATTACCTAGCTCGAGAGGACCCATGATGTCATGAGGGAAGACTGTGACAGTCGCTCACGATGATTCTAAGGGGTGCGCAATAAGGCAGGGGCCTTATTCCTTAGAATCCCTTAATCTCCCACAAGTTCACCTAGCGGAGTGTTGACTCCAGGGGGTATTGATGTCTAGCAATTAGTCAAGAGGCAAGTGGCACCCTTGGAGCACGTAGTGCATCCTAAAGGGCACATCACGCAAAGGAACAGACGAGGCGAGTGGCACCCTTGGAGCAATTAGTGTGTCCTGAAGGGCACGTCGCGTTGAAGATTATAGAGGGATGAACCTAGAAGACCTTATGATAATTAATTTGTTAAGTATTTTAAAACAATTTCCCTAATTGATTGTCACCCAGTACAAAATCTAAGGTCTAAGTCTAAATTACACTAGTGATAAAATGTAGTCTACCTTTAAAAAATAAATAAATAAATAAAAGAATTAATTAAAAAAAAAATTAATTAATTAATTAATTAATTAAAAAAATAAATAATAATATTTAAAATAAAAACAACTTAGGTGATAATTATAATCTTCATAAAATCTGTAACATGATGGGAGTAAGAAATTAATTTATTCATAAAAATGGAATATGTGGTTATGAAAGGTAATGAGGGAATTAAATGTTTTATCTTTTTGATATTATAAATTTTACTAATTTAATGATAAAAGGGAAAGGGGTTAAATTCCACACCTACCTTTTTAGTTCTAAGTGAAAAGGGGAAAGAACGAAAATAAAAATAAAATAGGAAACTAGGGAAAAGAGGTAACATAAAAAGGGGAAAAGGGGAATGTAAGGGAAAATGCGGGAAGTCAACTTAGTAAGGAATCCACATTTAAGAGCATTCTAACTTTAAACTGATTTAGCAATTTCATAATAGGGAAAGCCTTTAAAACCTGTAAGGGAATCTAGGGACACCTAGGAGTGATTCTAGGAGTAACTCTAGGTCGGTGAGGAAAATAAAGATATTTACTTAATTAAATAAATTCATTAATGGAGGAATGTAGGGGATGAGGGACAGATGTACAGAGAGGAAATTTTAGGAAATTATTTCTAAAACTCTAATTAAATGATATTTTATGAAAGAAAGAAAGTTCGAAATGCTATAAAAGAAAGGGAGGAGAAGGAAGAAGGATGATCTTTTGTTCGCATAATGTTATGCTGGAAAAATATCGACTTGACTGATTTACTTGTGGGGAGTTGGGATACCCAACTCAGAGAGGAGTGGTAGCTTGGCCTTGCAAGGGGAGCTGGGAGCTAGACGAAACCTCTAGATAGTGTGTGTGGCCCCTTTGTGGCTTGGGGGGCTAAGGGGGAAGAAGAGTACCCCTAGCGTTGGTTGGGAGGTACCGATGAGGTCTCGATAGTCAGCGAGCGAGAGTTGCACGGAGCATGGGAAGACAGTCAGAGAAGGCGAACAGGCAATTGTACACTTCTTCATTGAATGATAGAATGTTGTAGGATTTGTGATTTAGATTTACATGTGTTTTGGGTAGGCAAACTGATTGCCTAGTTTCATGACTGAAAATTTTATATCTTAGCTGAATGATTGGATGATTGATTTCCATGACCTTCTTCTTCCCGTATGTCATAATTGTCCGGTGTGTTGAGTGTGACCTTGAGGGTGTTTATCATTTGTCTTTAGTTGACTAGTCCTCGTCTGAGCAGTCGGCCAGGAGCCTAATCTACGGTCATCACCTTAGAGTTAAAAGACCTATGGATCTCAACACCCTGCTTTCCTATGTGAGGATGGTGAAGTGAAGGCGAACGTTTCGGCTGTCTACCTTTGTGTATGTCCTTGTCAGATTTATGACTTGCATCCTTCATCACGGCCTATGCGTTTGGTTTATCTTGCTTCCTTGATTGTTTAATTTTATGTGCCTTGGCTAATAGAATCCCTGCGATCATTTCATGAGTTACCCTGATGACCCTGGTGTTCTCTTCCTGTTGTCATAATTTTTATATCGGTATCCCGAGATGTAAAAAGTACTTAACTCTGATCTGCATTTGTTCTTGTTGATTTGAGTTTTTTTTATTACTCCAGTGTTTATATTTGTATGAAAGATGTAAAGTTTTACCCCTTTAGTTTTTATTACTCCATTGATTATATTACTCCAACGATTTGACTAGTTTTTTATTTACTCCAGTGATTATATTTATATTTATATGAATTGGGCCCTTTAGTTGTCTGCATTTCCTTGTTGTTTCCCTAACAAATTTCTCTGTGAATGATACAATGTGATGACTGTTATAGATTTTCACATCTTGGTTTAGTCTACTGAAGATTTCTCTGGAATGCTACGATTCAGAATAGTAACGTAATTTCCATATAGTGATTTATAATTAGCTTCATTTGTGCTCAGTAGGAGTTGCTAGGAATTGTTGTTTCGTACTTTTAGAAACAATCTGAACTGGAAACAATTTAGTTCTTGGTTCTTTGTTGAGATGATTGCATGTGTTCTCGACATCGTAGGCTTGCATCTCCATTTCCTTTCTGTAGGACCGGATGAATTCCTAACTTATCTTGCATGGATGGATGAATATAGGATTGTGCATGTGGAAGAGAAGATTTTCTGCATCATTTAAAAGAAAAAAGGGGCTCTAAACATTTTCATGGCGTTACAATGTACATCAAGGGGACCACATGCAACGGCTATGGTTTATTGATTCCAATTCTGCAAAAACTTATTTAAGTGTTGAACTCTAAAAACACATCGTGAAGAGAACCTAGTTTGTTCATTATGAAGTTATTTTTTTAAAAATGCATCTTAGCTCTTACAACATATGCATTTCCATTGTTTTCAGCCTTCATCGGGATGTTTTCCTTCATTGAATACAAGGCATCCTTACCTCTGATTACAGCCTTATTACTGCTCCTGTATGTACCACAAACTTTACGCAGTGCAGCTATTGGAATAGCTCCTCCTAAATACCATGATTTTCCCTTCATTTGACTCTGTATTTGTTTAAAATAGTGATTGTGTGTTTGCACAAGAGGCATCAAATTCCGTCTTTAAAAGGACTGCAAATTGTTGGGTGTTATAACCTTTACTGTCAAACCTGTGATTTTCAACCTTGGCTTGCGATTGTTCACTGTGTTTTCAATGTTTAACTAACCACCATTTGCTTTAATGTGTTTCTTGGGCTGGCCACTTGTTCGGCCCCAACAACTCCCCTTATATTTTTACAAAATTTAAAGGGCCCCTATTAGAATTTTGATAATTAAAATGAGCTACAGAATCAACATTTTCAAATAGTTCTATGCCTTGGCTTGCTTTGAGACAAAATTAAGACATTCACTATAGTATGAAACATTCATTACAAGAGTATATGTCAAAAGTTAGAAACGAACATAAAAATCTCAATTTAAACAAAAACGTTAATTTTTATTAAATGTTTATTTTCGTTTAAATAATGATTATGTGTTCATTCTTTTGCTCATTAGCAAGTTTGACTATTTTGAATAATGGATTCAATACTTCATAAAATAATATCTTGGTTGGTTTAACATTTTCATGAACTCATTTGGTGATATTAATTAATTAATTTTTTTTTTTTTTTTGCATCTCATTTCAAAATAATAATAATCAAAGAATTATCTATCATTTGTTTGATTTTGTAAAAAACCAAAATTAATGTTTTTTCTCCATTAACTTGAAGCTTCTAGATCATATCTGAAAACCAATTATAAACAATGTTTGTTTATAAGTTATAGTTAGTTTAAATTCATTTTTTATTTTTCTAGATTTTGTTTTATTCACAATTTTTAGGTTATTAATTTAGTTTGTTTCACAAGTTTCTATTATCAAATATTTGATACAGATCTGATCATGGCTTGATTTTATTATCTAAATACGTTCAGGATGATTGATCCAAAAATAATTTTGGATTGGTACAAATAATTTGGAAAGGCGTCAAGATCAGACAAACGATTTTGCAGAACTGATTGTAGCCAAACCGTGAGGAATTTGAAGAAATATTTACCTTCTGCGTAAATATTTTCCTAAACAAATGCACGATTTGAGAGATATTTGGGTCTCTTTTAGAGACAAATTTCAGGTGGCGGAAATTAATAGTGATGCCCAGACTGTTCATTCATTTTTATAAATATATGAGAAAGATCAGAGCCAGGGAGATCAAGGAATTGGAGAGGAGGATTTTAATCCTTTCTCTTTTGTATATTATTGTTTTTGTAAACTTTTTATTTCTTTTCAAATGGAGTAATGGATGGCTGGAATCTTTGGGAGAATGGACGAATATTTTCAAAGAAGTATATGGAATTCCAGGTTGCTTAATGGCTTTTGTCCTGTAAGTAAAATAATTTTATTTTCTTTATAATATATTCATATTCTTTGAATAATTTATTATGCATTGATTTACATAGCTTTAGTCTATTTTATCAATACTTGGTTAATTATTATCATTTATGTATTAATTTTTCCAATCTTTAAAGTCTATTATCCAAACAATTTCCTCCAGGACTACAAAATGGACAAGTAATTCTAAAAACTTAATAGAATGACATATATTCATTTTGGCTTTAGCCTTTTGTTTATAATGTTGTTATTTATGTTTTTTTAATCCTGTTACATGTGCATGTCCGATATCTTTAGATTAAATGATCTATGATGTTTAGGAGGTTTACATTATAAATATCATCTATCATTTGCTTCATTAAAATACAAACGTTGTGATTATATCTCCGATTTAAATAATGAGATTTATCTTTGAATTTTAAATTGAATGATAAAATGCATATATTGCTTCTAGATTTATCTTGCTGTCATCATGTATAATTATGAGATCACAGGTATATGTTTGTGTTTCCTTTTCTGTCATTAAAACCTAAGTTGCCAATGCATGTTCTAAATTTATTTAGAACAGTAATAAGGTTCATTGCATATTTCTCTCTTGGACATGGCAGTTGGATGTTCACCACTCATGCAGATGCTTGGATACACCTCACTAATTCATTGACATGATAGCTTCTTTGTATTTTTATCTCATTTGCATATTATTGAAACTATAATGTATGGTTCATCTTTGACTATCCACATGTTCATGTTTCATTAATTTTTTTTGTAAGATTCTTTAAATTTATAAAAGAAAAACAATAAATATTTTTATGTGCTTTCTTTATCTGCTTCCTTGAAGCAATCACTTTTCACATCAATTTTCGTAAGTTTCGATTAAAACTTACCGCTTGTAAATCATGTAAATAAACGAGACTTGTATATCTTTTTCTTAAATACAACTACTATAGTTACATCTGAATATATGTACATATATATAGTGTGTTTAGTAATTAGTTAGTTATTTCTCTCTTTTATTCGTTTCTTTTAGGATTCTTAGATTGGCTAATGGATCCATTAAACTCGTCAGAACGAGTTACACCAAACGGCTTGGGTTATTTAGACAACCCCGGACTGGACTCGCTCTTCCAGTTGATGGACGGTCAATTTCATCCATCAACACCACTTTTACCCACGATTTTTGGGGGCTTTAAGACGTTGCCTGAGCGTGCTGTTTCCACCAGGGGTTTAGCTTTTCCATTCTTTAATTTCTTGCCGTGATTCTCCAAGTTCAGTAAATTTTAGTAACTTTTATCAATGCCTTATTAATTGCTTATTTATTATTTCTAAACACCTTGTTATTTGTGTTACACAAAACGCCCTGTTATTGTTATCCGTTGTATGATAAATGCCTTGTTTTCACTTCTTTATTCAATTTGATGGCAACAACTATCTTGGACCGCCAGATTTCCTGCGTAGACTGAATCACCTTGTGCCATTGACCGAGTTGTACTAATTAATAGTTGTAATAGCAGTAATTTATTCATGGTAGATGAAATGACAGAGTTTATTAATTGGGAGTTGAAATGACAGTTGGGAATTGCACTAGTTTGGATTTAGTTTTATTAATTAAAATGCCCCATTTCTTCAGTTTAATTTAGTCTATAAAATAGTTTATTTAGCTTTGTATTTATTCTTTTCTAAGGAAGTAGCCAGAATACCAATTTTAAATTTAATTTTTGGTGAATGTTAAGAACTTCATAATATTGTGACCTAGGTATTGTAATAACCTATACATATATTCATTTATTTTTCTTTTAAAATATTGGCATTATGTATTTCACTATATGATTTTATTGATGGGTCAATAGTTTCATCTTGATATAAAATAGTTTCTTTACTTTAATGCTTTTAACTTGTGCAATAGTTTCATCTTGATATAAAATATTTTATTTACTTTAATGTTTTTAACTTGTGCCAAGACTACATATTCCTTGACCTCTCAGTATTTCTTAAACTATTACCATGATATTCTTTGAAATAATACTATGATTATAACTTATAGTGTATTTTTATATATTATTTGTGGGATGAGGAATTTAGTGTAAGGATTGTCAAGAGGTGAATAATCTATTTCTTAATGTATTGTTATATATATATATATAACTACCTGATTATTAGATCATGATTATAAAATAGAATACTTATAACAATAATAATAATTTAAGACAAATTGATTTAGATGGAACTCTGAGGACATTTATAATTTAAAAGTGCGCAAATGAACTTGTTTTAAGAATAAATTAGATTATACCTTGATGTCATTATGCACTTTAGACATGCAAAGTCGGGCTCATAATGGAGGTTGGAATAGATGGTGTTGATTACCTTACATGCCATATTAATTGTCATTGTCTTGTAATTTGATTAAAAGTACACCTCCCATGCAATACTGTAATAGTAGTGAGTAATTTAGTGAGTTAATAATGATGCACTACTGCAATTTGCCTTAATGTAGATAACCTTGTTGATTGCGATCTTGACGGCTATGTTATTGTCATTAAATTAGTGGGCTTGATATGCTTATGTCGCGCAGGATGTAGACACCTCCTTGTTCCTCAGAAAAGTCGCCAGCCCTGAGACCTTAAATGGTCAAGAACCATGGGAACCTAGGCTTGAGCGTTGCTTATGTGTCCTGGAGGTCCTAACCATTGCAGGGTAGGACGGGCGGGTAGTCATTCTTGTTCTTGTCAAATCGTCATGTTGTGGTTGCGAGAGTTTCTTGTGTAGTGTTCTTCGTCTTGTTGCATTTTTTAGTATAATGTCATGTTTACCTTCATACACACACACCAAAAAAAATAAAAAATTGTACTGTTTAGGAGAGGCTTGTTGTCGTGACGAATGGGAGGTTTGTTACAACCTATAATGGAATGGGATCTGGCATAGGTTAAGTTTCTCTCTGTGAAGACTGTGAAGGTCCTCCTCCCTCATGATCCTTTGTTGCTTTATCAGCTCCAACAGTCTTAATGTTCTTTCTTTTCTTGTTCACTTTTGAATTTACAATCTTGTCAATATGAAGAGGGCTTTGCATTTTAGATTGTGGAGTGGGAAAAACATTTAGTTGAAAGTTTGAATAGTTAATGAATGCTTCCCAATGCATGTTTTTCTTTCTCAATTCCTCCATCACTAACATATTTATAAGGCCTGAATGGAAAACAATGGTATCAATTTCCTTTGATTTAGCTCAAACCCTGTCAGACATTTTTCCAATACTTCTAAACAAGAAGAAATGTATATTCATGGTATCCTTACCTATGAAATGTAGAAGTAGCCTTATATGGTATTGATATATCATGTTAAATCTCCCTTCATAGGTGAAATATATTTGAATCACCTTCAACATTTTATCAAAACCCTCCAGCATATGGTTCCTGGGAACTCCCTTTGACAAATTGTCCTATTGGTATTTTGGTTTGAGGAATTCCTTGGAGAAAGCAACATTCAGGGTCAGGGCCTTGAACCATCTCTCACTAGTGTTAGGTATCTTAGTTTTTGTTGAGATGGATAATTCAGATACCTCAAACTCCAATGTTAAAACCTTAGTTTTGATCCCATCAAAATTAATGTAAAACTCCCTAGGCAGACGACGGGGTGCAAGGGGAGGAGGCGCGATGCCTCCAGTAGCATCCACACTTGAGGGTTATAACCCCCAGGGAGACTAGCAAGTTCTCGGACAAGAGTAGATAGTAGTTGGCGATGTAGTCGGAATGATGAGATATTTTCAATGCATGTCTGAGGCACTGATCAGCTGTTTGGAAAGAGATGAGGCCAGGGCATCGACACCCACTGAGGTTCCATCATGTGCTCCAGTTAGTACTAGTAGCATTCACCGTGAACTCGAGAAGGTCAAATTTCCTGAGTTATTTGGTTCCCTAGATGGCACAACGACCGAGGCATGGTTGGAGAACATGGCGATGTGCTTCACACTTTGCAATTATACCTCCAACATGAAGGCCCGCATGGCACTCTTCCAACTGAAGGGGAGCGCTCTTCTATGGTGGAAGACACTCCTACCACAACTGAACATGGCTGTCGAAGACATGTCATGGGAACTGTTCGAGGAACGGTTCCAAGAGAGGTACCTTTCAGAGGAATTCATTGAGCGTCAGCTCAATGAGTCAACACCTTATGATAGGGAGGTCGTACGGTGCCTGAGTACGAGGCCCTTTTTATGGAGCTACTTCGGTATGGTCCACACCTTAACGCTGAGAAACTTAAGGTCAACAGGTTCGTGTTCGGCCTTAATGGCAACCTGCCTGCAAAGGTTAGTATTTTTATGCCTCAAACCTTGCATGATGTCGTCGAGAAGGCCCTCATAGCAGAGGAGGATCTTATCAGTGTGGGTCAGACCAAGACTCTAGCGAGACCAGCAGGGTAGGTGTCATCTGGAGCACAGTAGCACCAGACACCAGCTAGACATATGCCGGGATATCGTGGATTCCCAAGGGGATCCCCCTTCACTACACCTTTGTGACCACTGCCTCAACAACGAACACCTTATAGGGGACCTCAGCATTAGTAGCAGCAGTTTAGGCCTATTCTGTAGAATAGACTAGGATTCTAGGTCAGTGAGTCATCATCTTTTACTTTGGGTACCAGGACTACTGGGTTGAAGAAGGGGTGTTGGACATGTGGGGAGCCACACTACCAGTGAGACTTCCCTATGGAGAGGACCAGAGCATCTGGATCAGCCGCACCTACTACCATGGGAGATATGGCAAAGGCCCATCAGATTCATGTAGCAGTGAATAACCATTAGGCAGAGCACCAATCGACTGTGCTCAAGACGATAGGTACTATTGTTGACCAAACCCTTAGTATTTTGATAGATCCTAGTATTATCGAGAGTTTCATTTCTTGTGCAGTACTAAAAAGGATTAAGGTAAAGGTAGTTGAACAGGACGAGTTTAACTTCGTAGAGATGGCTTCGGGAGACAAACAGAAGGTTGGAGGAAAGGTTAGGGGTTGTGTTCTTAACCTGGGAGATTTTGTCACCAGGGCCAACCTATACATCACGATCCTAGGAATTTATGATGAAATGATTGGTATGGACTGGTTGGAATCGCATGAGGTGATACTCAACTGTAAGACAAAGTGACTGAGCTTGGTCGGTGACGAGGGACAGACACGTGTGATTGTAGGATGGAACCAGGGAGTTTCCCTGAGGTTCATTTGTTCCTTACAATTACGTAAGAGTATGCGCAAGGGGTGCAAGGTTTATGCGATCCTTGCGTTAAATGAGAAGGGAGTAGCGGAAGGTTTATAACACTTTCTGGTGGTGAGAGAGTTTGTGGACATATTTCCGAAGGAGTTACCTAGGATGCTACTGTAGAGGGAATTGGAGTTTACCATAGACCTACAACAAGGGACTGAACCGATAGCAAGAACGCCTTATCGGATGTCGACGCCGGAGTTACAAGAGTTGAAAATGCAACTCAAGGAGTTGCTAGAAATGGGAATGATACATCATAGTGTGTCACCGTGGGGTGCACCTGTTATTTTCATACAAAAGAAGGATGGATTGTGAAGGCTTTGCATTGACTACCATCAACCGAATAAGGCTACGATCAAGAATCAATATCCATTGCCGAGAATTGATGACCTGTTCGATCAAATGAAGGGTGTGATGGTGTTCTCCAATATTGATATGCGATCAGGGTATCACTAGTTAGGGATCAAGGAGGATGACATCCTTAAGACCACATTTAAGACGAGGTTTGGACATTATGATTTTATTGTTTTACAATTTGGACTGACAAACACCCCAGGGGTATTTATGATTTTGATGAATCGGGTGTTCCGCGAGTACTTGGACAAGTTCGTCCAACTATTCATTGACAATATTTTGATTTACTCTTGGACGACGGAGGAGCATGTCGAGCACTTGCGCTTGGTACTACAGTGTTTGCAAGAGCACAAATTGTATGGGAAGTTGTCTAAATGCTCATTTTATCAATCAAGGATTCACTACTTAAGGCATGTCATCTCCGGCGAAGGCATTTCCGTGAATCCAGCCAAGGTCGAGGCAATTATGGAATGGCCTATGCTGAAGAATGTCCCAGAATTGCGTAGCTTCATGGGTTTAGCAGGATTCTATCGATGTTTCGTCGAGGGATTTTCGAATATAGCAAATCCAATCACGGAATCGCATAATAAAAACAAAAAATTCGTTTGGACCAAGAAATGCATGGAAGCATTTAGGAGGCTAAAGGAATTGTTGACAACAACACTGATACTAAAGGTCCCCAACATGGGCGTGGACTTCTTGGTATGCACTGAAGCATCCAAGGAAGGCTTAGGCAGAGTCTTGATGCAAGACAGACGTGTGATTGCTTACATTTCGAGGAAACTGAGAAGGCATGAGGAGAACTACGAAACGCATGATTTGGAGTTGTTATCCATTGTATATTCCTTAAAGGTTTGGAGACACTACCTTGTTGGATGAAAATTTGAACTAAAGACTGACCATTGTGGACTACAACACATTTTTACGCAAAGTGACTTGAACGCATGACAGGTATGTTGGTTGGAACTGCTTAGCGAGTACGAATTTGAGATTACTTACATAAAGGGAACAATGAACCGAGTGGTGGATGCTTTGAGTCAAAGACCACGCATCTTATCGGTGTTGCCTCTTCAGACGAATCTACGTGAAAAGATTCTAACTTCACAGCGTGACGATGACTAGTACAAAGAGGTTGAGGGTTTTATCAGACAAAACACAATGATTGTACCACAATATGAGGGATTTTCTTTTGATGGCGATGGTTTATTGAGGTTTAAAGGTCAGATTTACATACCGCCAAATGACGAGTTGAGGATGTTGATCCTGAGCGAGGCTCATAGAGTAGTTTACATGGCTCATCCAAGAGTCACAAAGATGAGGGCAGACCTTAAACCATTATTCTTCTAGAAGGGAATGAAGACCGACATAGTCAACTATGTGGCCAGATGTCTAGAATGTCAATAGGTAAAGGATGAACATAGGCACCCTACAGGATTACTACAACCACATGCAATTACGGAATCGAAATGGGAGGTTATTTCGATGGATTTTATTGTTGGATTATCACTGACGGCAAGGAGGCATGACTCGATTTTCGTAGTAGTAGACACTCTAACAAAGAGTGCTCACTTTATTCCTATGCGTACGATGTATCAGGCATGTAACATAGCTAGTTTTTTCATCAGTGAGATTGTGAGGCTACATGGTGTGCCTAAGAGGATTATATCTGATCGAGGATTGATGTTTACTGGATGATTTTGGACGAGTTTCCAAGAGGCCTTGGGAACCCAACTTAACTTTAGTACCGCGTATGACCTAGAGACCAAGGAGCAGACCGAACGAATGAGCCAAACCTTGGAGGACATGCTGTGAATGTACGTGATGGACCAACAAAAGCATTGGGAATAATTCTTGCCACTAGTGGAGTTCTCTTAGAACAACATTTACCAGAGCACCATTAAGATGGTGCCTTTCGAGTTTCTTTACGGGCGACCATGTCGAATGCCCTTGAGTTGGGATCGGCTTGAGGATAGAGTCCTGGTGGGACCAGAAGTGATCCAAGAAATGGAAGAGCAAATGCAAACAATAATACAAAGGATTAATGAAGCGCAAGATCGACAAAAGAGTTATGTTGATGCGCACCGTGTTGACCGTAGCTACGAGGTCGGCGATGGAGTCTTCTTGCGGGTTAAGCTGCATAAGTGTTTGATCAAGTTTGGGAAGGGAGCTAAACTCTCTCCTAATTTCATGGGACCTTTCAAGATTGTGGAGAGAAAGGGGCCCGTGGCCTATCGACTAGCCTTGCTAGATTCCTTGAGGCGTATGCACAATGTTTTTCATGTATCTGTTTCGAGACATTATATTAGTGATCCTACAGATGTTATTGAAATGAGTTCCTTGCAGGTATTGGATGAGGGAGTGCTCATCTGGTCTGGTCTGCATGTTAGATCATCGCGTTCGACAGTTACAACGTCGAACGGTAGACCAGGTCAAGGCCTAGTGGAACAATTATAGTCCACACTTGATGACCTGGGAGGATGCATATGATATGCACCAACAGTTTCCATTTTTGTTTGATAGATAGACATATGATATTGTGATACACTTTATTTCAGCATATATACTGTGAAACTTCGGGATGAAGTTTAGACCAAGTGCGGATGTATGTAACATACTGCTCTGGTGCACTGAGAAAACTTATTCTTTGAGGACACTTGCTCGCAAGTGGTCCGGATTATTATGCTATTAAAACTTTTGATTTTGATTATGAATCATTATGGGGTGATGGCATGTTCTTTTACCACTTTGACAGAGACAAGTGTTATTGACTCGGTTTTACTGAGTGTGCAGGCTTTTGGAACTTGAGGATGCAGAGGCATCGATGGAACCCCTTGGACTCCTTGGGAGTGTGCCATTGGGGTTTGATTGTTTTACTATGATATTAGTGCATCTGATTAGATGATATTATGTGGACATGTTCTGACATTATTTGTTGATGATCAGGCTTATGATAGCTTGTCGACCAGACTCACATATGGAGTAAAGGAGTCACACATGACTACCAAATATGTTGAGGGAGAGGTGTGGAAAACATCCCTACCATAACCTACTAGCACTCTCGCCGTGGCTCGAACTGTAGGTTAACGATTACCTAGTTTGAGAGGACCCACAATGTCATGAAGGAAGACTATGACAGTCGCTCACGATGATTCTAAGGGGTGCGAAATAAGGCAGGGGCCTTATTCCTTAGAAGTCCTTAGTCTCCCACAAGTTCACCTAGCGTAGTGTTGACTCTAGGGGTTATTGATGTCTACCAATCAGTCAAGAGGCAAGTGGCACCCTTGGAGCACGTAGTGCATCCTGAAGGGCACATCACGCAAAGGAACAGATGAGGTGAGTGGCACCCTTGGAGAAATTAGTGCATCCTGAAGGGCACGTCGCGTTGAATATTATAGAGGGATGAACCTAGAAGACCTTATGATAATTAATTTGTTAAGTATTTTAAAACAATTTCCCTAATTGATTCTCGCCCAGTACAAAATATAAGGTCTAAGTCTAAATTTCGCTAGTGATAAAATGTAGTCTACCTTTAAAAAATAAATAAAAGAATTAATTAAAAAAATAAATAATAATATTTAAAATAAAAACAACTTAGGTGATAATTATAATCTTCATAAAATCTGTAACATGAGGGGAGTAAGAAATTAATTTATTCATAAAAATGAAATATGTGGTTATGAAAGGTAATGAGGGAATTAAATGTTTTATCTTTTTCATATTATAAATTTTACTAATTTAATGATAAAAGGGAAAGGGGTTAAATTCCACACCTACCTTTTTAGTTCTAAGTAAAAAGGGGAAAGAATGAAAATAAAAGTAAAATAAAAATAAAATAGGAAACTAGGGAAAAGAGGTAACATAAAAAGGGAAAAAGGGGAATGTAAGGGAAAAAGCGGGAAGTCAACTTAGTAAGGAATCCACATTTAAGAGAATTCTAACCTTAAACTGATTTAGCAATTTCATAATAGGGAAAGGCTTTAAAACCTGTAAGGGAATCTAGGGACACCTAGGAGTGATTCTAGGAGTAACTCTAGGTCGGTGAGGAAAATAAAGATATTTATTAATTAAAGAAATTCATTAATGGAGGAATGTAGGGGATGAGGGACACTTGTACAGAGAGGAAATTTTAGGAAATTATTTCTAAAACTTTAATTAAATGATATTTTATGAAATAAAGCAAGTTCGAAACGCTATAAAAAAAGGGAGGAGAAGGAAGAAGGATGATCTTTTGTTCGCGTAACGTTACGCTGGAAAAATATCGACTTCATTGATTTACTTGTGGGGAGTTGGGATACCCAGCTCGGAGAGGAGTGGTAGCTTGGCCTTGTGAGGTGAGCTGGGATCTAGACGAAACCTCTAGATAGTGTGTGTGGCCCCTTTGTGGCTCGAGGGGTTAAGGGGGAATGAGTACCCCTAGCGTTGGCTGGGAGGTACCGGTGAGGTCTCGACAGTCAGCGAGCAAGAGTTTCATGGAGCATGGGACAACACTCAGAGAAGAAGAACATGCAATGGTACGCTTCTTCATTGAATGATAGAATGTTGTAGGATTTATTATTTATATTTACATGTGTTTTGGGTAGGCAAACTGATTGTCTAGTTTCATGACTGAAAATTTTATATCCTAGCTAAATGATTGGATGATTGATTTCCGTGACCTTCTTCTTCCCGTATGTCGTGATCATCCGGTGTGTTGAGTGTGACCTTGAGGGTGTTTATCCTTTGTCTTTAGTTGACCAGTCCTCGCCTGAGCAGTCATCCAGGAGCCTAATCTATCATCGTCACCTTAGCATTAAAAGACCTATGGATCTCAATGCCCTGCTTTCCTGTGCGAGGATGGTGAAGCGAAGGCGAACCTTTCAGCTGTCTACCTGCGTGGATGTCCTTTTCAGATTGATGACTTGCATCCTTCATCACGGCCTATGCGTTTGGTTTATCTTGCTTCCTTGATTGTTTAATTTTCTGTGCCTTGGCTAATAGAATCCCTGTGATCATTTCGTGAGTTATCCTGATGACCCTTGTGTTCTCTTCCTGTTTTCATCATTTTTATATCGGTATCCCGAGATGTAAAAAGTACTTAAATCTGATCTGCGTTTGTTCTTGTTGATTTGAGTTGTTTTTATTACTCCAGCATTTATATTTGTATGAAAGATGTAAAGTTTTACCCCTTTAGTTTTTATTACTCCATTGATTATATTACTCCAGCGATTTGACTAGTTTTTTATTTACTCCAGTGATTATATTTAAATTTATATGAATTGGGCCCTTTAGTTGTCTACATTTCCTTGTTGTTTCCCTAACGAATTGCTCTGTGAATGATACTGTGTGATGACTGTTACATATTTTCACATCTTGGTTTAGTCTACTGAATATTTCTCTGGAATGCTACTGTTCAGAATAGTAACGTAATTTCAATATAGTGATTTATAATTCACTTCATTTGTGCTCAGTAGGAGTTGCTAGGAATTGTTGTTTCATACTTTTAGAAACAATCTGAACTGGAAACAATTTAGTTCTTGGTTCTTTGTTGAGATTATTGCATGCGTTCTCAACATCATAGGCTTACATCTCCATTTTGTTTCTGTAGGACCAGATGAATTCCTAACTTATCTTGCGTGGATGGATGAATATAGGATTGTGCATCTGGAAGAGAAGATTTTATGCATCATTTAAAAAAAAGGGGGGGTTGTAAACATTTTCATGGCGTTACAGTGTACATCGAGGGGACCACATGCAATGGCTATGGTTTATTGATTCCAATTCTACAAAAACTTATTTAAGTGTTGAACTCTAAAGACACATCGTGAAGAGAACCTAGTTAGTTCATTATGAAGTTATTTTTTAAAAAATGCATCTTAGCTCTTACAACATATGCATTTCCATCGTTTTCAGCCTTCATCGGGATGTTTTCCTTCACTGAATACAACGTGTCCTTACCTCTAATTATAGCCTTATCATTTCTCCTATATCTACCACAAACTTTACGCAGTGCAGATATTGGAATAGATCATCCTAACTACCACGATTTTCCCTTCATTTGACTTTGTATTTGTTTAAAATAGTGACTGTGTGTTCGCACAAGAGGCATCAAATTCCGTCTTTAAAAGGACTGCAAATTGTTGGGTGGTATAACCTTTATTGTCAAACCTGTGATTTTCAACCTTGGCTTGTGATTGTTCACTGTGTTTTCAATGTTTAACTAACCACCGTTTTCTTTAATGAGTTGCTTGGGCTGGCCACTTGTTTGGCCCCAACAACTCCCCTTATATTTTTACAAAATTTAAAGGGCCCCTATTAGAATCTTGATAATTAAAATGAGCTACAGAATCAACATTTTCAAATAGTTCTATGTCTTGGCTTGCTTTGATACAAACTTAAGACATTCACTATAGTATAAAAAATTCATTACAAGAGTATATGTCAAAAGTTAGAAACGAACATAAAAATCTCAATTTAAACAAAAACGTTAATTTGTATTAAATGTTTATTTTCGTTTAAATAATGATTATGTGTTCATTCTTTTGCTCATTAGCAAATTTGACTATTTTGAATAATGGATTCAATACTTCATCAAATAATATCTTGGTTGGTTTATCATTTTCATGAAATCATTTGGTGATATTAATTAATTATTTTTTTTTTTCATTTTGCATCTCATTTCAAAATAATAATAATCAAAGAATTATCTATCATTTGTTTGATTTTGTAAAAAACCAAAATTAATGTTTTTTCTCCATTAACTTGAAGCTTCTAGATCATATCTGAAAACCAATTATAAACCATGTTTGTTTATAAGTTAAAGTTAGTTTAAATTCATTTTTTATTTTTCTAGATTTTGTTTTATTCACAATTTTTAGGTTATTAATTTAGGTTTCTTTTTGTTTCACAGATTTCTATTATCAAATATTTGATACAGATCTGATCATGGCTTGATTTTATTATCCAAATACGTTCAAGAT
>ML782386.1:72684-84886 GCA_009831015.1 Picea engelmannii | reverse complement strand
GTGAGGGTGATGATGGAGGAATGAAAATACGTGACTCATGAAGTTTTTATCCAACTCTTATGATAGCAAGGCATGACCCAATGACTCTTTAGACTGAAGCCAAAACTAACCTTATTTATTTATTCAAAAAATTGAAAAATGACCATGGAAAAGGGACATAAAACCGAAAACTTAATGAACACCTATGACTAAAAATAAAAAAATAAAATATTTTTGACCCTTTCAATTCTATGTGATAACATTGGATCAACAGGGGATGGCATGCTCCCCGTGAGATTCCAAGAACATGCAGTTTCAGTGTCGTATCCAAGGGCGATGGGGTCATTATTTAAAGAAAAAAAAAAGAAAAAAAAACTGATATTTACAATGAAAGGAAAGCAACTCATGTCTTTAAGAAAAGTATTTCTTCAGAAAAATACCATTAATTGGGCGACCATAAATTTTAGAGTCTTCCAATTTCTGCAATTTATAAGTGTTATTTTAAAAAACTTTGGAAATATTGAAAGGACCAATCCAAAAGTCTTTGAATTTACCATGTTTACCATTGTCTTGCCTTTGTGCATCCCATTTGAGCACCGGGTCTCCTAGCTGGAAGTATTATTTCATTACCTTCTTGTCAAAAGCTTTCTTGATCTTTTGTTGATGGCTCTGTGCTTTATCAAAGATCTCCTTCATGGTCTGTTGTACTTCCACTAGCTGATGCATCCTCTTGATCATATCATCTGGCTCTCCTTGTTGGTCTTGAAAAAACTTTGTCACAGGTAATGCAATTTGATAAGGAAAAACAACCTCAGTTCCATAGACCAACTGAAATGGAGTAGTACCGATTGATCTCTTGGTGGTTACTCTATCTTCTCATAGAGAAACATTCATCTTTGAATCCCAATACTTTTTGTTATCCTCCAATAGGATTTTGATGATCATTGCTAGACGTTTGTTAGAGGACTCTTCCAATGTATTACCTTGAGGGTAATAAGGACTAGAATGAATAAGTTGGATTGCAAACGTTTCAAAAAACTTGACCAGAGGTTCAACTTTAAAAGCTGCAGCATTATCAATCATAATCTTATTAGCACATCCAAACCTTAACAAAATGTCTTCTAATAAGAAAATCACCACTTTATGCATTGCATTTATTGTAGGAATGGATTCTACCCACTTGGTGAAATAATCAATGGCAGTCAGTATCCAACAATGATGGAAACATGAAGATGGATGGATTTCTCCAATGAATCTAATCCTCAATGCTATAAAGGACCAGATACCATTATGGGCTTCATAGGAAAACATTTTAGTTGTTGATTACATGAGAATTTATGGAATTTTATCACAGGCCCTGTTCTTTGCACATTCATCAGTGAATAAACTAGGCCAAAAGTACCCAACTCTGAGTATTTTATATGTTTTGGTCCTCCAAAAATGAGGGCCTCCACATAGGTTATCATGGAAGTCGTATATAGTTTGATTTTCCTCATATCGGTCCAAGAATATTAGAAGAACCCCTACATGATCCTTCCAATACAAAACATGATCAACAATGCAGTATCTGATTTATTTGAGCATTAAATTCCTCACCTTAGTCTTCTCAAGTCCAGCTGGGAGCTGCAATGTCTGCAAGAAATGGATAAGTTCCTTGTACCAATTACACTATGTTGATTTGGGACTAATTTGCGAGTTGTTGCTAGCAATATTAGTCTGTTGATATACATAATCTGCATTCACTAAATTAACCCCGAGCGACTTATAGTTTGATTCAGATAACAATTTAGCTAAACCTTTCCCTTTCGCAAGTTTGGTAGGTTTACTTCAAGATCAAATTCCATAATTTTGGAAATCCACTTTCTTCTCTTCCCATCTATGTCAGGATGAATTAAAATTTATTTAATAGAGGCTGAAGGTACATAATAAATAATCCTATAACGTAGAACATACACTCTCAAATCCTTGAGGGCTTTGACCAAAGAATAAGCTTGCTTCTCCATGATTTCATACCTGACTTCAACATCCCTCAAAGACCTGCTGAAAAAAGAAATAGGTTACTCCATCCCATCTGAGTTTTTCTGAAAGAGGAAGACAACCAATGTGTCATCTGAGGAAAAATAAAATATCATAAATTCTTTTGAATAATTAGGGTTGACAATAACGTGTGTGTCAATCATTTCTTGTTTAATTTGATCGAAATAATTTATAGCTTCAAGCATCCACTTTACCTCATTTCCATTTCTTAGAATGGATGTGATAAACTTAACCAACTCAAACAAATTATAAATGAATCTTCGAAAGAAGTTTATCTTACCTAGAAAGGACTAGATCTCTTTCTTTGACCTAGTAAGATACAGAGTCTTGATGGCCTCTACTCTACTTGGGTCAATTTTTACCCCTTCTGCTAAGACAATATGTCCCAACAATGTACGTTCCTTCATAAAAAAGAGGGACTTCATGGGATTGAGTGACAATCAAAATTTTCTACATTTAAGGAACACCTTCTTCAAATGTTGATAGTGCTCTTCATCAAATTTTGAAAATATTGTGATGTCATCCAAGTAGATCACCAAAAACTTATCAATTTCTCTAATAAAGGAAATATACATTGCACGTTGAAAGGTTACCCCTACATTCATGAGACCAAAGGGAATCTTGGCATAATGAATGTACCACAAGGAGCAGTAAAAGTTGTCTTCCCTCTGTCTTCTGGAAAAATAGAAATCTGTTTGAAGCCTGAAAAACCATTAATCATGGACATCCTTGCTGAGCCAATCACCCTTCGCAAAATATGTTCCATCTTGGACAAAGGATAGTTATCTTTCCTAGAATAACTGTTTAAATTTCAGAAATCAAGACAAAGTATAATTTCTTCATTCTTTTTCCTAAAAGGGATAATATTATCTATCCACTCAGAGTACCGCAAAGCTATGATGATCTAAGCATCCAACAACATTTTGACTTCCTTCTCATTGATGGGAAACAACATTGGATTGATTTGCCTTAGTTTTTGTCTGAACAATTTAGTATCATGTTTCATAAGTGTCTTGTGTTTACTAATCCTTGTGTCATAAGTTTGCAAATCATCATACCTCCAAGCAAAAACATCGGCAAATTCCTTTATCATATTAATATACTCATTTCTTTGTTTTTCTGACAACCTACTAGATATTTTGACATACTTGGGATTTTCATGACTACCTGTATTGAATTCTATCACATCAGAATCTGCATTTGAAACTCTTACTTGGATAACCACATCATTACTATCAAATAATCTCTCTAAAGGAACCAATCCATTGGGGATATGATTACTAGGGAATTGTATAATCCCGTGGTATGCAATTTTATTTAGGAATTTATCAGCATGAGGGTTGTTTTTATCATCTAGATCTTGATCAATGTGAAGTGCATAAAATTATTCCACTCTTTCCAAAAATATTTTTATCTCAAGATCATCTTCAAACACCTTCCAATGTTTGACATTGTCAAGTACGGAAGGCCTATATTTTACTTCTACATCGTACTTGAGTTTAGGTGGTACTGGAATTTTAAAGTTGCTAGAAGAAACAACTAGGGAGACTGCCAATTCATTTTCTTCTCTAGGAACAAAGGATATATTGAAATCTAGGAAGAAATTATCAGTCAGATCTCATAATTCATTTTTGTAGGTTCTCAACCTTGGATGTTTTTCCTGACATATATTTTTGATCTTATGTACAATCATCTTTGCATCTCCAAAAACTGGTAAGTCCTCAATCTTCATATATTTAGTATCCCTCAACCCCCAAACTAGGGACTTATACTCAACAATGTTATTTTTGGTCTCAAATTCTAACTTAAAAGATAAAGTTATGACTTATTGAGAGGGGGAAATGAAAAACACTCCATCACCAACACTGTCTTTAGGAGATGCCCTATAAAAAAACATTGCTAGAAAATTCCAAAAAGGGTTTTTTGTCTAATTTTTTACTTTGTACATGATTAGTTTTATTGGATTTATACTAGAATGTTGTATTTTAATTAGACGATTCATGGTAATATTAAATTTTACATTATATTTCTCTTTCCCATGGAGGAATAAACATTAACTAAAACATGATAAATGGTTTCATTGCACAATAGATTGTTATAATAATTACATGTGTATGTAGTCACTTAGATGACTTATAGGTATAAAGAGCAACTTACGTAATAATTGAATAATGTTGTTTGTACACTTACCATACTCCTTTACACCTTTAAGTTTATTTTTTTGTGTATAATAACAAATTGTTATACTCATTTGTTGCAAGTTCTTATCTTACTTATTGTAAGAAAGGGACTTTACAGAAATAATAGTTTGGAAATCAAAACAAAAGTTGAAAAGTTCGTAGGATAGGAAGAAGATTTATGCAGATCTAAAAAGGATACACATAGAGTTTAATGTTGGAGATCATGTCTACATAAAAGTGAAACCCAAAAATAATCCATTCAAGCTTGGAAAAATCTGTAAGACTTTTACTTCAACTTTGAATCCCAAGACTTTTTGTTATCCTCCAACAGTTTTTTGATCATCTTTACTAGACGTTTGTTAGAGGACTCTTACAATCTATTACCTTGAGGGTAATAACGAGTAGAATGAATAAGTTGGATCCAAAACATTTCACAAAACTTGACCAGAGGTTCATCTTTAAAATTTGCAACATTATCAATCATAATCTTGTTAGCACATCCAAACCTTGAAAAAATGTCTTCTATGAAGACAATGACCACTTTATGCATCGCATTTCTTGTAGGAATGGATTCTATCCACTTGGTGAAATAATCAGTGGTAATCGGTATCCAACAATGATGGACACTTGAAATAATCAGTGGTAATCGGTATTCAACAATTATGAAATTGTGGTCAAACAGGTGAAAAATGTTATTTACTATCTATGTGTTCACCAAAAAAACTACCAGACTGAGGTATGGAGCTTGATTAATAAATTTCGCTCTTTTAACATAAGTTCTATTCCTAAATCTAGTAATTTTGATGCAGATTTGTTGGAAAATGTAGCATCAAAGTTATTACATGTTGAAGGCTTCTCTCCTAATTCATTTTTTGTTGAATTAATGTCCAGACCATCAATTTTGGACAATATCACCAATTGGAAGGTGTTCGACGAAGATCAACAGATCATAAATTTTATGCACATTGAATACACCTTTCAAGATGTTGTAATTGATGAAAATACTCACAACGAAAATCTCTTCAATTTTTCGGTAATATATGATCCTCATTCGAATGAAATCTCATATGATATGGTAAACTCTATCCCTAAATCCATCATTAGATTAGAAATGTTTTATGATTTACATGACAAATTTAGGGGAGTGGTTAACTGTAAAATGAATAGCTCCTCGCTATAATATGAAATTATTAATTTAGGAAAGCGGGATAACCCTCAAAAAAATAATTTGGGAAAAGGGTGTACTCAACAAGAAAGATCTTCATTTATGAAATTGTTTAAATAATTTAAATATGTGTTCGCATGGACATACGATCATCTGAAAAAATTTGATCTGAACATAATACAACATGTAATCCCCATGAATCCTCAATCCCAACCATTTCAACAAAAGCTAAGGAAGATGCACCCTAAGTTAGATCCCACAGTAAAAAAGGAATTGAATAATCTATTAACAACTAATATCATCTTGCCTGTCCAGCATACCCAATGGTTTTCCAACTTAGTCTAGGTAAGAAAAAAGAATGAAGAAATACAACTCTGTTTCGACTTCCACAACTTAAACTGAGCCTCTAATAAAGAAAATTATCCCATTCTTCCCATGGAATAGATCCTACAAAAGGTATCTATATCTGAAAGACATTCATTCTTAGATGGTTTTTTGGGATATAACTAGGTCCTAATGTCTCCATCATATCATCTTAAAACTACATTATGGACCCCTTAGGGAACTTATCCTTATTACAAAATGCCTTTAAAACTAGTTAATTTGGGGCCACTTTCCAAAGGGCTATGGATATCTCTTTTCGAGGACTTATACATCAATTAGAATTTGTTTACATAGATGATGTTACCTTCTTTTCAAAGAACAAAAAATACCACTTATCTCACCTCAAGAGTGTGTTAGAGCATTGTTGTAAGTATGGTATTTCATTAAACCCTAAGAAATCAATTTTTGTTGTTGATCAGGGAAAGTTACTTGGATTCATAGTATCAAAATATGGAGTGATGATAGATCCAAAACAAAATCAAGCCATAGCTAATATTTCCCCTCCATCCTTCAAAAAGGCCATGCAATCTTTTTTCGGTAAAATAATTTTTTCCAGGCATTTTGTTATTAATTTTTCTGAGATGGTTAGACCCCTACAAAACATGATAAAAAAGGATACTCTCTTTAGTTGGGGATCACAAGTAAACTTGGATTTTAATTCCGTCATAAAATATATAAAAAAATCTCCATCCTTGATGAGTCCTTATTTTTCCAAAGACTTTACTCTCTATACATTCGTGTCAGATAGATCATACGTTCTTGTACTCGCCCAAAAAAACAATGATAATAACGAAATCCCCATTTAATTTATGAGTTATTCCTTTAAAGGAGAATAATTAAATTATCCTGCAATCGATCAACCAACTTTTTTTTTTAAGCAGTGAAACACTTTAGACCTTATCTCTTCAAATCTAGAACTAAAGTCATTGCTCCTTAACCTACAGTGAGGAATTTATTAGTTCAAAAATATCTTGAGTAAAATAGGGCTCACTAGATGACCTCTCTTCAAGAATATGATCTCGAAATTAAACCAACACAAATTGTTATGTTTAAGGTCTTTGCAAATTAGTGGTTGATTCAGTTAATCTTCCTGATAATGAACTAGTAGTACTAGATGAGACATTTCATCACGAAACACAAATTTGTTGTGCACAAACCATGCCAAATTCCTGGTATAATGATATTAAGTTTCATTTGACACATGGAACCACCCCTCAAAATATCAGTACAAAAAACAGAAGAGAACTAAGACTCAGAGCTACACCTTTTCAATTAATTAATGATGTGTTTTTCAAAAAAAGTTTTGATGGTGTATTTCTACATTGCCTAGAAAAGGAAGAATCTAAAAAAGTATTGAGAGAATTACATTCAGGTGATGTCGAAGGTCACATTGGCGGTGAAAAAACCACTCACAAAGTCCTTAAATATGGATGCTATTGGCCCATGTTATTTAAATATGCTCATTCCATGGCCTACAAATGCAAAATATGTCAAAAGGTTGCAGGACGAGTCAAGAAATGTGCATTCCCTTTGCATCCCATTACAATCGATACACCATTCGAGCAATGGGGTCTATATATATCATAGGGAAAATTAACCCAACCTATTCACAACAACAAAATTACATTCTCACAACAATAGATTACTTTACCAGGTGGTTTTAAGCCATGAATTTAAGAGTAGTCAATGCTAACGAGGTGATTTCTTTCTTGAACTCTCATATCATCACATGTTTTGGGATACCCAAATGCCTACTTTTTGACAATGCTTCTTATTTTTTCTCATTGGACATGAATGTTTATTCTTTAGAAAAATGAATCAAGTTAAAATATTCTACCAGTTATTACCCCCAAGGCAATGGCCTAGCTCAATCAACGAATACAAATTTAATTGAAATCCTAAAAAGAACAGTGTCGAATAATCATAAAAATTGGCACACTTCCCTTTATAATGAACTATGGGCTGATAGGGTCATCCCAAAAGAATCCATCGGTAATTCCCCTTTCTTCCTTGTGTATGGAAGAGAAGATATGCTTCCTCCCAATGTCCTTTTACAATCCCTTCAGTTATCTCATAAGGTTCACATGGAAGAATGTCCTGTCTTGGAAAGTCCAATAAATTATTTACTTAAACTTGAAGAAACCATAATGCAAGCTAAACAAAAATTAGATCAACATCAACAAATTGTTAAACACTGGTTTGACACAAGCTCATCCTCTGATAGAAACTTCAACATAGGAGATATGGTTTTCAGGCGGGATGAATCACATGAGGATAAAGGGGAACACACCAAGTTTCAAAATCTATGGTTGGCACCATTCGTTATTACAGAAAAATTGGGTCGTAGCTCCTTTCATCTGGAAAACTTAGAAGGGAAACCAGACACTTTTACAGTGAATAGGTAGGCCCTCAAAAAGTATTTTTCTTGATCAAATAAGATTGAAAACTCTGTAAATATTTCATGAATTGTATAGTTTTGTTTTCTTTTGATTGTTGTGTTTAAAATTTTCTATTTTTTGTCTGACTGAATTATTTATGATCCAAGAAAATTTGTCCAAGGAACATTCATTGAAAGACTTATAATTGGAAATCAATTTGAAATAGTTCAAACAGTTTCTTTGATCTAGATTTTATGAGAAGAATGAAATGAATACAAATTATTAACAGATTCTTAACACAAAATAATAGAGATATAGTAAAACTGGTTTTCTATTCAATAATGAAATAAGTTGAAACTGTAAAATGCAGCGGAAACAAGCTTGCTAGAATGGTGGTGGTTTATCTCTAAGAAGAGATGTGACGGCTATGCTCATTCACAAGAATATGATTACAATGAGGCTATGAATGCCTTTTACAATAAACATGAATGAAAAAAACCCTATACATCCAAAAACCTAACCCTAGGATATGAAGCGCCAAAAGTCATGTGGGCCCTGTTTGGGTAAGTTAGTGCATTAACTTCCTAGGGTCGTAACTTTTGCATATGATCTCCATTTTAGGCATATGATAGCCCATTGGAAAGGTATCATAGAGGAGATTCATTTTTTGGCCTCAATCATGTCATAGGATATCATTTGGAATCTTGATCCCAAAAAAACATCATTTAGGACCTCAAAATCGCCCTAGAAGTGAAAACTGCTAAAAATGGTAAATTGTCAAAATTGCCAGAAAAATTGTTTTGAGCTAGTTGGAAAAGATGGGTGGCCACTGATATCCATATGGATCAATATTCCCCCCTTAGGAAGAAATGTTCTCCATTGTGTTGAGTTCCCCCATTAGATGAGGAAATGTCTGCTGAATTTGGCCCCGGGTGAGCCACTTGCTTTGGTGTAGGAGCTACCCTGCTTTGACGACACGATAAAGTTGGATCATTTGTTGTCGAGTTCCTTTGATCTGTGTGTCAACAATCTGATCGTTGGATTCCTGTTGGATGCAGTCCGGGTTGAGATCTGTTGGTTTCAACTATTTTTCTACATCTGAGGTTTCTAATAATGGTGGGAAATAATGGCAAGGTAGATCCAGGCCAAGGAAAGGAGGAATGTTGATCTCAAAAGAAATATCCCCACGACCTTTGTGATGGTGTATGGCCCATAACGGAGTGGGCGAAGCCTCTAATGGGGTCTTGTAAGGAGTTCTTTTTGCAACTGCAACCAAAATTTGTCTCCCTCCTAAAACTTATGTGGCACCCGATGTTGATCATGGCGTTATTTGTACTTGTCCTTGGAATTATGTAGGATATCCTGAACCTATTGGGGAATGTGTTGGATCCGCTCAATGAACTAGGTGGCTTTGTCATCTTCACTTGGAACATGATATGAGTCATTCGAGGTGACCGCAAGGGAAGTGCAACATCTATGGGACCCAATGGCTGGAATCCCAACCCCACCTAAAAGGGGTTGTGGTCATTTGAGCTATGCAGGGCTTGGTTGTAGCTATGCTAGTCATAAGGAAGGATCTCATCCCATGTGTGAGGGTTCTTTGAATTATACATGTGAAGGATGTGCACAAACACTTAATTTACGACCTCGGTTTGGCCATTTGTCTAGGGGTGGAAGGTTGTGGATTTGGTTAGCTTGGTGTACAACAGTGACCAGAGGCTCAACCAAAATGTGCTAAGAAATCAAAACATAGTTACCGACTTAACAAGAACTGTGACCTCAAAATGAGAACTCTAGCCCTTAAAACCCATATTTTTCCGTAAAAAACATGAAAATCAACCCCCAAATCAAAAAGTGGTGCTACCAGTAGCACCATTTTTTAAAATGTGGTCAAAATTACAACATTTTTCGAACATGGCCTTCGAAACTCAGACAGTAGCTCAGAAAAAACTTAAAATCAACACCTAAATCAAAAAGTGATGCTACGTAAAAAAAATGTTTTTTCTAAATGTGAAAATCATAGCTATTTACGACCTAATTGAAATGGTGATATTGACAACAAAACCCTATGTAAATAAACAACCCAAAATTGGACTACAAATGGTCCCTTGAAAATTTATTTACAATTTATAATTTTTGTTTTCTTAATTTACATTAAAAAACAAATAAATAGAAAGAACAAAATCTTCACAAATAAATATTTTTTTTAAATGACCAAAAAACACATTTAAAAAAATATATTATAAATTCAATTAAAAAAATAATTAAAAAAAAGATTAAAAAACAATGTGAAAAAGAAAAATAACTAAAAAGAAACAAAAACAATTTAAAATTTTCCTCCAAGAACAATAATTTAAAAAATAATTATATATATTTTTTTACAAAAGAATCATTAAATTGAAAAATAAAAAAAAATAAAAACTTTAAAAAGGCAAAAAAAAATAACAAAAAAATATCTAAAATAAAAAATATTAAAAAATATTGAACTAAAACTTTAAAATTAAAATAAAAGACAAAAAGGTAAAAAATATATACTTTAAAAACAATATTTAAATGAAAACAAAACCATTTTAATAAAATCAATAACTAAATAATAAAAAGAAAATTTTAAAACCAATTTTAAAATAAACTTCTAAGCATATTTAAAAAAACAATTAAAAATTAAAAAGAAAATTAAAAAAAAATTGACAATACAAAAACTATCAATTTTAATTGAAACTAAAGTAAAAATATAAAAAGTGAAAATATAAACAAATTTAATAACATTTAAAACAAAAAAAATAAATTACAATTTGGCAATTGAAATAACACAAAATTTTAAATAAAATTAAACAAAAAAAAAATTACAAACCTACATATTATTGGGGTGTCATGGGGGGTGATTCCAAGCATCACCCCAGCCCCCAGGGGCTAAGAATTGGTTCCACGGGGCCAAGGATTAGCCCGTGGTGGCTGGGGTGATGTTGGGAATCACCCCAGCCCCCAGGGGATAAGCACTAGTCCCACAGGGCCAAGGCTTAGCCTGTGGGGGCTGGGGTGATGTTGAGTATCACTCCAGCTCCCATGGGATAAACCCTGGTCCCAAAGAGCTAACACTTAGCCCCTGGGGGCTAGGGAGATTCTCGGCATCACCTCAGCCCCCACAGGCTAAGCCTTGGCCCCATGGGACCAGGGCTTAGCCATTGGGGGCTGGAGTGATGCCCGAAATCACCCCCCATGGCACCCATGACACCCATGTTCGTTGATCCCCATGGGTGTCGTGGGGGTGATGTCAGGAATCACCCCAGCCCCTGGGGGCTCAGGTGATTCTAGGGACTGCCCCAACCCCCAGAGGATAAGCCTTAGCCCCATGGGACTAGGGTTTAGCCCTTGGGGGTTGGGGTGATGTCGGGCATCACCCCAGACCCCAAGGGCTAAACCCTGGTCCCACAGGGCTAACGCTTAGCCCTTGGAGGTTGGGGTGATGCCCGACATCACCCCCCATCGGCTGCCATCACTGGTGCATTTTTTTTTTATTTCTTTGTTTTTTCATAAACTTTTACATATTTTTAAGTTTTTTAATAAAAATATTATTTGTTTTTGTAATTTTAAGTTTTTTTTAAGTTTTATTTTTTTTATTTTTTTCTAATTTTGTATTAAATTTTGTAGATTAAGTGTGTTAATTTGTTTTTTTTTTAATATATATTCTTAATTGTTCTTTGTGTTTTTAAAACATTTCTAAAGTTTTTAGGCCATAAATTTGGGTTTTTACCTTTTTTTTTGTTTTTTTTCTAGATTTTGCTTAGTTTATATATTTGTTTTGTTTTTTTCATATTTTGTTTTTTATGTTTCTCTTTGATAATTTTTATTATCTAAATTTGTTTTTTTATTTTTATTTTTGTTTTTTTAGTTTCAGTTCTTTTATTTTTCTTAGTTTTCTTAGTTTTTAATTTATATAAAAAAATGAATTATATTTTTTTGTTAAATATTAAAAAATAGTGTTATTTAACTACAATTTTTTTTCCATGTATTGAAGTAAAGGTAAACAATGTGTTAAGAATGGTGTTTTCCACTATATTTTAAAAGTATGGAACAATAAA
>ML782386.1:55132-72634 GCA_009831015.1 Picea engelmannii | reverse complement strand
TTAAAAAATAGTGTTATTTAACTACAATTTTTTTTCCATGTATTGAAGTAAAGGTAAACAATGTGTTAAGAATGGTGTTTTCCACTATATTTTAAAAGTATGGAACAATAAATTAATTAAGAAGACACAATTATATGAAAAATGGTAACTTCAAAAAAGTAAATGGTAAAAATTATTTTTAAGATTGAAAGAAGCATGGAAAAATGACTAAAAACACCATTGAATAAAATAAAATAAAAAATTGAAAAAAAATGAAAATAGATGAAAAATAAGCATTTAAAAAACAAATGTGTAAACATTGTCGATTGAAAAATTTAAAATATGGAAAAACCACCTAAAAAGGGAGAGGAGGTTCTACCAGTAGCACCATTTTTAAAAACGGGGTAAAAAATTGGACCCCCCAAAAAACGAGAACTTTGTAGAGTTCTTGTTAAGTTGGTAACTATGTTTCAACTTTCTTTATCTGAGAAAATGGTTTGTGGGAGTCCAAAATCTACTCAGAACCATTCAAAGAAGATCTTGGCAGTGGCCTCTGCTGTGATTCTCTTCTTGCAGGCAACCAAAATCGCCATCTTAGAAAAGTGGTCAACGACCACAAAAACACAGTCATTTCTCCGCTTGGTGGAAGAGAGACCCAACATGTAGTCCATTGAGATGGATTCCCATGGCCTATCAGGAGTAGGAAGAGGGGAGTACAGGACATATTTCTTAGTGGTTGGTTTGGCAATAGCGTAGATAGTACAGGACCTGATATACTTGTTGACCTCCTGTCAGAGTTTCGGCCAGTAGAAATTCTTCTGTAGCATCGCCACTGTCTTTTCGACACCGAAGTGTTCTGCCACCCGACTGTAGTGGGATTCCTAGATCATCTTCGCTCACTCGCTTGATGGAAAAAAAATATGGCCCAGACGACACAACAACCCATCCTGAAGACATAAATTATCGACAACTATGTTTGTACCCAACATTGGGTAGGTGGTGGTAAAGTCTGGGTCTGTCTCATAGAGTTGGGGCCATCTAGAGGTCTCATGGCCGCAAGAGTCTAGCACCGTGGTGAGTGCTGCGACTGGTGGTATGTTGAGGCAATCAATGACGTGATTGGTGCTTCTTGTTTTATACTTGATGTTGAGGTAGAATTGCTACAAGTATGTGGACCACTTTTGATGGCGGTCATTCTACAATTTTCATTGTGTCTGCATAAAATACAGTGGCTTATTATCAGTGTGGATGATTGTATCCTTCCCAAGAATGTAATGTCTCCACTGGTGGTAGGATTTCACAATGGAGTACATTTCTTTGTTGTAAGTAGGGTACTTACGGACAACATCAGATAGTGTCTTAGTATGATAGGCCATGGGGTGGTCGTACTGAGTGAGAGTGGCACCCACAACATAGTCTGAAGCATCTGTCTCGATCTGAAAGGGATGTTGTAGGTCTAGTAATGAAATTACTGGGGATGAGCACAAGCGCTACTTCAAATCATTGAACGCTTGTTGTTGGGACCATCCCCACGCAAATTTTTCCTTACCACCACCCCTGGTAATTTGGATGAGGGCCCATGCAATATGGAAGAATCCCAACACAAACCTGCAGTATAAATTGGCAAGGCCCAAGAAGCTTCGAAGCTCAATGAGTGTGGTTAGGGCTGGCCAGTCACAGATGACTTGGATATTGGTTGGATCCACATGTACACCATGCTAATCAATGATGTAGCCCAGCTAATGGACCCTATCCATGCTAAAGGAGAATTTTTCCAAGTTGGCGTATAGCTTGTGCTGCCATAGGGTGTGCAGAACCTGTTGAATATGCTACAAGTGTTCGACCCAAGTCTTGTTGTAAATGCGAATTCCATCCAGATACACCACTACAAAATTACTAATGAATGGTCACAAGATATCATCCATCATCCTCATGAAAGTGGCCAAAGCATTTGTCAAACCAAAGGGCATGACCAACCATTCAAGAAGACCTTCCTTTGACTTGAAGATAGTCTTCCATACATCTATTTGTTCTATCGAGACCTGGTGGTAGATAGACTTCAGATCAATATTACTGAAGTATTTACCCCCGTGAGTTTATCAAGGAGGTCATCGATTCATGGAATTGGGTACCAATTTCTAACTATGATTTTATTCAGAGCCCGGTAATCAATGCAGAGTTGCAAGGTTCGATCTTTCTTCTGTACCAACACGATTGGGCTTCTACAAGGTGATGAGATGGGATGGATGTGCCCCTTGTGGAGAAGTTCTTGGATTTGTCACTTGATCTCCTCATTCTCTAATAGACAACGATGATAGACTGGCCCATTGGGTAGTGGTGCATCGGGGGTCGGATCGATGGGGTGCTTGACCTGGCAGTGCAGAGGTACCCCGGTAGGTGAGGAGAAGATATCTGAGTATTCTTGCATGACCTTATCTAGTTTTTTATGTTGTGTTGAGAGGTTGGTCGCAGAGACCTTGGATGTGGTTGTGACATTTCGCTTATTCTGAGAGAGAATCATGAAGAAGACAAACGTGCCCATCTAAGAGATGACCTTCCTGCATTGCTTAGGAGAGATCAAGGAAATAGAACTAGGTGGGACTACCTCAGGTATCCTGTACAATTTCCTATTCAAAGTAATAATAACACTATGAGGCCTAGACTCATATACAACATGACGTTTCTGTAAATAAGGTTGTCCCAAAAGAACATCACAAACTTCGAGAGGAGAAACATCACACAATACCACATCTTTTAAGGGCTTGATGTCGTATGATAGTCGACATTGTTGGTTGATGCAGAGATCAATTCCTTGGCAGATCCATCCAATGGTGTAGGTTTGTGGGTAGGGCCAGCTACTTGACGACCTCTTCAGAGATGAGGTTCTTTTGTCTACCACTCTCAACGATGAAGTGCAATGGGGTGTATTTTACCCACATTTTTGAATGAAAGAGGTGTTCTTCTTCTTTTGGCTCGTCTGGTTCACCAGGCTAGAGCTTGGTGGTAGCAATGGTGGCACTAGGTTCTGCGTCAATAATCCATCTTCCCCTTTCTTGTTCTGGCTCAGAGTTAGAATCCACATCTGATTTAGAGGCTTTCACTTCGGCCACCAGTGACTGCTTTGAGTGACAATCAGCAATGTTATTCCAAGGGCTCTTATGGAATTCGCACCACTTCCCGATATCTTTCTTTGTCTTTCTAGTGTCCTTCTTTGGTTGCGACTTGGACTGGTTGTCCTGATACTGTCCATATTTTCTATGTCCTTTGTTTTTTGGGTTGGGGCCGCCCTTTCCTATCTTTTTTTGTGAGGGGATCCCAAACCCAAATTCCCACGTCTTTTTTTTTAGCTTCTGCTCGATTTTGATGGCATATCGGTAGGTCATGCCTAAGGATGAGATGTCTAGAAATTCCATTTCGGTATGGATGTATCTATGCAAAGCACCGTGATACTTGAGCACCATATGTCGCTTCGAATATTTGATACCCATCTTGGTGTGCAAGGTATGAAAGATATTTGTCAAATCTGGCACTGCTTGGTCTCTTTGTTGCCACAGTGTGGTCCATTTGGTATATAAGTCATCATAACTTCCGATAGGGTAGTATTGTTTCTTAATAACATCCCTTAAGGAATCCCAGGTGGTTATGACTGTAAATAATGATGGTTCCTCTGTTTCCTTTTGCTCACAGAATTTTTCTCGCCAATCTTTGACATGGGGGACGACTTTGAGGAGTGCAAAAGTAATATTTTCTCTATTCGAGAAGTTATGTATAGAGAAATACCCTTCTAGTAGATTCAACCACTTTTCTACAACATATGCATATATCTGACCTTCAAATATAGGAATATCGAAGTTTATTTGTACCTTGAAGGGGGTGGTGCCTCCGCTCAAAGAAGATGTGTCGCCTGTTGGTAGCCATCGAAGGATTTGCATGAAACTATCCATCATCTCATTCCTCTGTTGCATGAGGGATTCCTCAATCAATAGTTTGGAAGGATCTCCTTTCCCATCATATTTATTTTCTCCTTCCATGAGAGGTCACTTGGGCATGCGAGAAATTTTTTCCTCAAGAGAAACAAGCTTAAGACCCAACTCTTTGTACTCTGACCTCGTTGGGGACATGCATTAAGAAAACAAGGAGAAGACCTCTCTGATACCACTGACATGGATTTTATGAGAAGAACTAAATTAATACAGATTATTAAAATATTCTTAACACAAAATAACAGAGATACAGTAAAACTAGTTTTCTATTCAATAATGAAATAAGCTGAAACTGTAAAATGCAGCGGAAACAAGCTTGCTAGAATGGAGGCGGCTTATCTCTGAGAAGAGATGTGACGGTTGCGCTCATTCACAAGAAGATGATTAAAATGAGGCTTTGAATGCATTTTATAATGAATAGAAATTACAAAACCCCTAGACATCCAAAAACCTAACCCTAGGAGATGAAGCGCCAAAAGTCATGTGGGCCCTATTTGGGTAGGTTGGTACGTTAACTTCCTGGGGTCGTAACATTTGCATGCGATCTCTGTTTTAGGTGTATGATATCACGTTGGAAATGTATCATCGAGGAGATTCATTTTGGGGCCTCAATAATGTTGTAGGAAATCATTGAGAATCTTTATCTCAAAAAACCTTCATTTAGGCCCTCAAAATGGTCCCAGAAGTGAAAACTGCTAAAAACAGTAAATTGCCAAAATTGCCATAAAACTGTTTTGAGCCAGTTGGAAAAGGTGGGTGGCCACTGATACCCATATGTATAATTATCATACTAATATTAAGTTCATATAATTGATTTATAATTCATTGATGTACTATGAAATCCTAAACAGTCTTTCTCCAGAGTATTACCCATGAAACATGTCGAGATCTTTAGGAATTACGATTATATTTAGACTTTTTACACCGTCCATGTTCTTACAAAATCACTTTTAAGTGCTACCCCATCCTCTACATGATTTATTAAATGAAATATAAAAGTTTCTAAACCATGATAAGACTTCCATCTATGAAAGAAAATAAATAGTGATCAATTATATACATTTCGTATAATCAATCTCCAGTATCACCCCACTCTCTTTGTCATGTACAAAATATCTAAACTATATAATTATAAATGACGTAAGAGGGTTGGAAAAAATTAAATGTGTGAAATGTGTGTGAACTCGTCTGGGTACTGAAGATGCCTATTGGAAACGGGTAAATGAACCGATGATACCAAGGAAACTTTGTCGGGGTACTGAACAAACCTGTTGGCAACGAAGAAATGTCAGGTTTAAAAGATAACAAGTATGTTCTTATAAGACAAATTTCTATGGGAGCATATATCATGAATATATAACTATTAAATGGTATTAAAGTAATTGACTGGGTTAAATTAATTCCATGTCGAGGCTATGGATGCCTGCTGACAGTAGTGTCTCTATCAAGGGTATTGAAGTCATTTTTACAAACATCATTACCATTTGATAAAAACACATCTTCAAGTTACAATCCTCTATAAAAGCATTATTTTTTCTTCTTTTCTGATTATAATTGTGGTAATATTTTTCAAATATGAGTTAATCTTAGTATTGTGTGATATTAAAGTGTATTTGTTTCAGAGGAGCTTAAAATCATATCCAAGACTTATTCTTCTTCCCTGAGATGAAAGTTTGACAATTTAGAGATAACTGCTACACCCAATGAGTCACCATTGTTGGCATCCCAACTACCATCTCGTTTTGTGTCTCATTGAATTTCAAAATAAAAAATCATTTCTTACGCTCACTACCTAGTATGTCTATACACATCACATTGATTGTGTTTCTTAGGTATGAGTATTAAGGTTAACTAGTCTTGGTTGGATTTATAATATTTGTATTATTATGTAGGTATCAATTATTTATCGTTCTCTCTCTCTCTTCAATTTAATGACTGTAAAACATGAAATTGAAATCCATTTTTCTTACAGATCGTTGACTGAACTCTTGTGGTAATATCCCTTGACATAAGTTGAAGGTGATTATTTGTTTTCTTCAATTAAAGTTCTAAATCAAAAGGTTTTTGAACTATGTTTGATTGGAATTCATATGAATTATATTTAAAATATAAACATAACTCATGACCTAAAACAAAAATGAACCCGATATGAAATATGTGCGATCATTTTAATTACGTCAAGCCTAAAACTATAACCTAGTTAGAATTCTTGGCAAAGATTGGTTCTATTAGAATATTCCCTCTCTGAATAACCTAAATGCATCTTTTAACACTTTCCACTGTCATATCAAAATTCAACATTAAGTAATGCTCATTTATTGAACTGATCGATCAAATTTCCTATGAATTATTACCCTACAAGTGCATTGATTTTCTCGATTTTGGGTTATTCATTCATGGCAAGTAGTGAGGGTTCCATGAGTTTAGTGGACTTGAGCCTTTTTTGCTCTGGTTTTTCAGATATAAGCGAAATTCAAAGTGGGAAATAATGGTAGCACCTCCTCAATTCCTTATATGTCGATTTATCATCAGGTATGTGAGATTAGTCTCTTCAACTGTTTATGGGTTTGGTTTGTTGCAAGAACATGGTTCTTCCTTTGATGAACATTGTTTTATGTCTTTTGGTTCACCACCTACAAGTTCATGGCTTACATAGATAGGATAGAGCCAAATGGTTCACAAGCTTTGTTGTCTCATGATGACATGCTAGATATCCTATTTTAGTTCGTTTGGGTGAAGTTTATCCAATCCTTCAATGGTTTTAACCTAGAAATTGCTAGGACGTTTACCAATACATTCGATGGAACCAAGTCCAAAATAGGAGATATTTAGTTACAAGTTACCGAAGAGTTCATAGCTAAGGAGACTGGTTTTTCTCAGGAGGGTGGTCGGTGGTTTAAAAACAAGAAAGTAACTGACATTTCATGGAATTCTCTATTGGTGTCGAGGAAATCACTCTACCATGTAAAAGTTATGCCGATAGAAGTGTTTAAAAACTTTTGGCATGGTTTATTTTTTATATTAAAGCAATTTATCCCCTTTGAAGGACGTTTCAAATTAATATTCTTGTTCCACATATGCCTGTTAATCGTGTTTCAAGGATTCAATTTGAACGTGCCATTTTACTTTCCTAAAAGCCTACGAAAGATGTCAAAGTTTTATCAAAAGGCCGAACCCCAACCCTGAGTCTCGCTTATTTCACCACGGTTTAATTCGCATTTTGGTCAATTTCCATTTGGTTAGCACAAGAGACACCTGGAAATATTTTCAGGTAAGAAATGGATTCCTACCCCTACAAATTGATCCCACCACCCACTTATCTAGGGGTACTGAGGTACATGTTTTTCCAAAAAAATTGTCTCATTCACTCAATGATTTTTGAGTCGAAGTTCAAATCCAAAATGAACCTGATATTTCACCTGGTGATCAAACCAAGATTTGTCCTATGACTAGGATGGCATCCAAAAAAGGTGAATTTATGTCAAAGAAACCTTTCTAAGAGGTCCTTAGTCATTTGAGAAATGAGTCGTCAAATATTGGTGGTCATTAATAGACCTTGATATCAGTGGTCAATGGAAGATTTAAAGGGCAGGGTAAACAAATTAGGCAGGAGGTATGTGATATTGATTTTAAAAATAACATATATGGTTGAATCCTGCGAAGAATGAAAAAGGAACAAAGATAAACAAAGGGTTAATCTTGTTCCAACAATTTTAATAGAAGATTTAAACTTTGTCGAGAGTGTAAGCCAGGACTCATCCAGGGCCTAGGCCATATTAAAAAAGTTAATTCGAAGCCAAAATTGCTCCTTATTCGATATTTGACTCATCTTCTTTCCTAGTGCTCCCTTGTGTAGTCATTTTCGTTACGACTATTCATGTTGGTGGGTGAATTTTTTCAAACTCATATTACGTTGCGTTTGGGTGCCCTACATCGTTTTCGTTAAGATTCCTCTTGAGGGCACCCCTCTTGCCAACTCACCTTGCCTTACCTTTGTCCACCCAACCTTTCACAAGACGTATTAAAAAAGTTAATTCAAAGCCAAAATTGCTCCTTATCCAATCAGGGATGATTTTAGGGGCTAAATTTCGCTCATGGGCTAATTTTCCATGGTTTTTCCAAAAAAGAGATTCGCTATTTTAAAAATGATTCGCCCAAATTCTATAGGATACAATTATTTTAACTTAAAAATCACCAAACTTTTATAAAAACTGTAGAAAATCCTTAGAAATTTGATAATTTTTACAAAACTAACGCCAAACATTAATAATTGGAATATGAAGGATTAGTAAGATTGGCCAAGGTTTCTACATTTTAAACTAAATTTTCATCCTTAAAATCATCCCTGTCCAACATCCAACTCATCTTCTTGCCTACTTCCCCATTGTGTGATCATTTTCGTTATGACTCTTCATGTGGGTGTGAATACTTCTTGCCAACTCGCCTTGCATTTCATTTGGGCACCCTCCCTCACTTTCATTATGATTTCTCTTCAAGGAACCCCTATTGCCAAATCGTATTCCCTTGCCTTTGGGCACCTAACCTTGCGCAGGCCGTATTAAAAAAGTTAATTCGAAGCGAAAAATTCCTCCTTATAGGGAATTTGCATAGTCTTCTTTTTTAGTGCTCCCTTTTATGGTCGTTTTCATTACGAATCTTCATGTGGGTGGGCACACTTCTCTCCAACTCGCCTTGCATTGCATTTGGGTTCCCTTCCTTGTTTTCCTTACTATTCCTCTTGAGGATGCCCCTCTTGCCAACTCACCTTTCCTTTCCTTTTTCCACACAACCTTCTCGAGGCCATATTAAAAAATTTAAGTCGAAGCCAAAATTGCTCCTTATCCGACATCTTGCTCATCTTCTTTTCTAGTGCTCCCTTGTGTGGTCGTTTTCCTTACATCTCTTGATGTGGGTGGAAACTCTTCTCTCCAACTTGCCTTGCATTGCATTTGGGTTCCTTGCCTCATTTTCATTATAGTTTCTCTTGAGGGAACCTCTCTTGCAAACACACCTTATGTTTCCTTTGGGTGCCCAACCTTGCCCAGGCCGTATTAAAAAATTTAAGTTGAAGCCAAAATTTCTCCTTATTCGGCATCTGCCTCGCCTTTTTTCCTAGTGCTCCCTTGTGTGGTATTTTTTGTTATGGCTCTTCATGTGGGTGGGAACACTTCTTTCCAACACACCTTACATTGCGTTTGGGCGGCCTACCTCATTTTCATTACGATTCCTCTTGATGGAGCCCCTCTTTACAACTCTCCATGCCTTGCCTTTTTATTCCCAACCTTTTCCAGGCCATTTTAAAAAATTTAAGTCGAAGAAAAAATTTCTCCTTATTCAACATTTGACTCGTCTTCTTTCCTAGTGCTCCCTTGTGTGGTCATTTTCATTACGACTCCTCATGTGGGTGGGCACATTTCTTGAAAATGTACCTTCCATTGTGTTTGGATGCCCTACCTCATTTTCATTACGATTCATCTTTAGGGTGACCCTCTTTCCAACACTCCTAGAATTTCCTTTGGGCTCCCAACATTTCCCAGGTCATATTAAAAAGGTTAAGTCGAATCCAAAATTGCTTCTTCTCCAAAATACAACTTGTCTTCTTTCCTAGTGCTCTATTGTGTGGTTGTTATCATTACTGCTCTTCATCTAGGTGGGTGAACTTCTTTCCATCTCACCTTGCATTCTATTTGGGTGCACTGCCTCGTGTTCATTACGATTCCACTTTAGGGTGACCCTCTTTTGAACACACCTTTCCTAGACTTTGGGCCGCCAACCTTTCCTAGGCCATCTTAAAAAAGTTAAGTTGAAGCCAAAATTGATCTTTATTCGACATACAACTCATATTCTTTCATAGTGCTCTATTGTGTGGTTTTTTTCATTATGGATCTTCATGAGGGTGGGCACAGTTCTCTCCAAGTCACCTGGAATTGTGTTTGCACGCCTTGCCTCTTTTTCGTTATGATTCCTCTTGAGGGTTCCCCTCTTTCCAACTCACCTTACCTTTCCTTTGGTCACCCAATCTTTCCCAGGTCATATTAAAAAAGTTAAGTCGAAGCCAAAATTACTCTTTATCTGGCATCAAGCTCTTCTTCTTTCCTAGTGCTAACTTGTGCGGTCATTCTCGTTACAACTCTTCATGTGGGTGGGTGCACTTCTTGTCAACCTGCATTGCATTGCGTTTGGGTGCCTTGTCTCATTTTCATTATGATTCCTCTTGAGGGCGCCCCTCTTGCCAACTCACCTTGCCTTTCCTTTTGGTGCCTAAACTTGCCCAAGCCATATTAAAAAAGTTAAGTCGAATCCAAAGTTGCTCCTTATCTGGCATTTGACTCGTCTTCTTTCCTAGTGCATCCTTTTGTGGTCATTTTCCTTATGACTCTTCATGTGGGTGGGTGCACTTATTTCTAACTCATTTTTCGTTGCATTTGGGATCCCTACCTCCTTTTCGTTATGATTCCTCTTGAGGGTTCCCCTCTTGCTAACTCTCCTTGCCTTACATTTGGGTGCCCAACCTTGCCCAAGTCATATTAAAATATTTAAGTCAAAGCCAAAATTTCTCCTTATCTGGGATCCAGATTGTATTCATTCCTAGTTCTCTCTTATGTGGTCATTTCCTTATGACTCTTCATGTGGGTGGGCACAATGCTTTCCAAATTTCATTGTGTTGTGTTTGCGTGCCCTACCTCATTTTCGTTACAATTCCTCTTGAGGGTGCCACTCTTTCCAACTCACCTTTCCTTGCATTTGTGTTCCAAAGATTTCCTAGGCCATATTAAAAAAGTTAATTCGAATGAAAATTTTCTCCTTATAGGGCATATGACTCCTCTTCTTGTGTAGTGCTCCCTTGTGTGGTTGTTTTTGTTACGAATCTTCATGTGGGTGGGAGCACTTCTTGGCAACTCTCCTTGTGTTGCGTTTGGGTGCCCTGCCTCATTTTTGTTACGATTTCTCTTAAGGGCGCCCATTTTTCCAACTCGACTTACCTTGCCTTTGGGCACAAAATATTTCCTAGGCCGTATTGAAAAAGATAAGTCCCATCCAAAATTTCTCCTTATCTGACATCCAATGCATCTTCTTTTGTAGTGCTCCCTTTTGTGGTTGTTTTCGTTATGAATCTTAATGTCTGTGGGCACACTTCTTGCCAACTCGACTTGCGTTGTGTTTGGGTTCCCTACCTCATTTTTTCTACAATTCATTTTGAGGGTGCCCCTCTTTCCAACTCGTCTTTCCTTACCTTTGGGCACTCAACCTTTCCCAGGCCGTATATAAAAAATTTAAGTCGAAGAAAAATTTTCTCCTTATCTGGAATCTACCTCGTCTTCTTTCCTAGTGCTCCCTTGTGTCGTCATTTTCTTTATGTCTCTTCATGTGGGTTGGCACACTTCTTGCCAACTCACCCAACATTGCGTTTGCATGCCCTGCATCATTTTCGTTATGATTCCTTTTGAAGGTGCCCCTCTTGCCAACTCACCCTGCCTTATCTTTGGGCTCCCAACCTTTCCCAGGCCATATTAAAAATGTTATGTCGAAGATAAAATTTCTCCTTATTCAACATCTAACTCATATTATTTCCTAGTGCTCCCTTGTGTGGTCGTTTTTGTTACAGATATTCATGTGGGTGGGCACACTTCTTTCCAACTAGCCTTGCATTTCATTTGGGCACCCTTCCTCGTTTTCGTTAACATTAATCTTGAGGGCGCCTCTTTTTCCAACTCTCCTTGCCTTGCCTTTGGTCATGCAACCTTTCCCTGGACATATTAAAAAAGTTAAGTCAAAGAAAAAAATTCTCCTTATCCAACATCTGGATCATCTTATTTCCTAGTGCTCCCTTTTGTGGTTATTTTTGTTACGACTCTTCATGTGGGTGGGACATTTCTTGCCAACTCACCTTGCATTTTGTTTCAGTGCCCTGCCTCGTTTTCGTTATGATTCCTCTTGAGGGTGCCCCTCTTTCCAACTCACCTTGCCTTTCCTTTGGGCGCCCAACCATTCCCAAGTCGTATTAAAAAATTTAAGTTGAAGACAAAATTTCTCCTTATCCAGCATCTGACTTGTCTTCCTAATTTGTTCTCCCTTGTGTGGTAATTTTCATTATAGATATTCATGTGGGTGGGCGCACTTCTTGCAAACTTGCCTTCTATTGTATTTGGGCACCCTGCCTCATTTTCATTACGATTCCTCTTGTGAAGGTGCCCCTATTACTAACTCACCTTGTTGCCTTTAGGCGCCTAACCTTGTCCAGGTTGTATTAAAAAAGTTAAGTCGAAGCCAAATTTGTTCCTTATCCGAGATTTGACTCATCTTCTTTCCTAGTGCTCCCTTGTGTGGTCATTTTCATTATGGTTGTTAAAGTGGTTGGGTTCAATTCTTTCCAACTCGCCTTGCGTTGCGTTTGGGTGCCCTTCCTTGTTTTCATTACGATTCCTCTTGAGGGTGCCCCTCTTTCCAACTAGCCCTACCTTGCCTTTGGGCGCCCAACCTTGCCCAGGCCATATTACAAAATTTAAGTCGAAGCCAAAATTGCTCCTTATCCAGCATCTAACTCGTCTTCTTTCCTAGTGCTCTCTTGTGTGGTTGTTTCCTTACCACTCTTTCTATGGGTGGGCACACTTCTTGAAAAATTGTCTTGTGTTGTGTTTGGGCACCCTCCCTCATTTTCATTACAATTCATCTTGAGGGTGCCACACTTGCCAACTCTCCTTGCCTTGCCTTTGGGTGCCCAGCCTTGCCCATGTCGTATTAAAAGTATTAAGTTGAAGAAAGAAATGTTCCTTATCTGGCATTTGGCTCATCGTTTTACTAGTTCTCCCTTGTGTGGTCTCTTTTGTTAAGACTCTTCATGTGGGTGGGTGTACTTCTTTCGAACTCACCTTGCATTGTGTTTGGGTGTCGTTCCTTGTTTTCGTTAAGATTCGTCCTGAGGGTGCCCCTATTTCCAACTCAGCCTGTCGTCCCTTTGGGTGTCCAACCTTTCCCAAGCCATATTAAAAAAGTTAAGTCGAATCCAAAATTACTCCTTCTCCAGCATTTGGCTTGTCTTCTTTCCTAGTGCACCCTTGTGTGGTCATTTTTATTAAGGCTCATCATGTGGGTGGCCACACTTCTTGCCAACTCACCTTGTGTTGTGTTTGGGCGCCCTGCCTTGTTTTCGATATGCTTCCTCTTGAAGGCACCACTTTTTCCAACTTGTCTTTCCTTGCCTTTGGTTGGCCAAGCTTTCCTAGGCCATATTAAAACTATCAAGTCGAAGCCAAAATTGCTCCTTATCCGACATCCAACTCGTTTTTTTTCCTAGCTCTCCCTTATGTAGTTGTTTTCTTTATAATTCTTCATGTGAGTGGGCACACTTCTTGCTAACTCACCTTGGGTTTCCTTTGGGTTCCCAACATTTCCCAGGATGTATTAAAAAAGTTAAGTCGAAGAAAAAATTGTTGCTTATCCGGCATCTAACTCATCTTCTTTCCTAGTACTACGTTTTGTGGTCATTTTTCGTTACGGATCTTCATGTGGGTGGGTGCACTTCTTTCCAACTCGCCTTGTGTTGTGATTGTGTTCCATGCCTCATTTTCGTTATGATTCCTCTTGAGGGATCCCCTCTTTCCAACTCTCCTTACCTTTCCTTTGGGCACCTAACCTTTCCTAGGCAGTATTAAAAAGGTTAAGTCAAAGCCACAATTGCTCCTTATCCAACATCTGGCTTGTCTTCTTGCCTAGTGCTCCCTTGTGTGGTCACCTTCATTATGGATCTTCATGTGGGTGGGAACACTTCTTTCTAACTCACCTTGCATTTCATTTGGGTGCTTGGTGTCATTTTCGTTACGATTCCTCTTGAGGGCACCCCTCTTTCCAACTCACCTTTCCTTTCCTTTGGGTGCCCAACCATTCCCAGGTCATATTAAAAAATTTAAGTTGAAGCCAAAATTGCTCCTTATCCTGCATCTGACTCATCTTCTTGACTAGTGCTCCCTTGTGTAGTCATTTTCATTACAACTCTTCATGTGAATGGACACACTTCTTGCAAATGTGCCTCACTTTTTGTTCAGGTGCCTTTCCTCATTTTCGTTAATATTTCTCTTGAGGGTGCCCCCCTTGCCAACTCACCTTGACTTACCTTTCGACACCCAACCTTGACCAAGTCATATTAAAAAAGTTAAGTTGAAGCCAAAATTGCTCCTTATCTAGCATTTCACTCATCTTCTTGCCTAGTGCTCCCTTGTGTGGTCGTTTTCATTATGAATCTTCATGTGGCTGGGTGCCCTTCTTGCCAACTCACCTTGCATTGCGTTTGGGATCCCTTCCTCATTTTTATTACGATTCCTCTTGATGATGCCCCTCTTTCCAACTCACCCTGCCTTTCATTTGGGAGCCCAACCTTGCCCAGGCCGTATTAAGGAAGTTAAGTTAAAGCCAAATTTTCTCCTTATCCCGCATCTGACTCGTATTCTTTCTTAGTTTTCCCTTGTGTGGTTGTTTTCCTTACGGATCTTCATGTGGGTGGGTGCACTTCTTTCCAACTTGCCTTGTGCTGCATTTGAGTGCCCTGCCATCTTTTCCTTATGATTCTTCTTGAGGGTGCCAACCTTTGCAACTCACCTTGCCTTGCCTTTGGGTGCCCAACCTTGGCCAAGTTGTATTAAAAAAGTTAATTCAATGTGAAAATTTCTCCTTATTCGGCATTCGGCTCATATTCATTCCTAGTTCTCCCTTCTGTGGTCATTTTTGTTACGACTCTTCATGTGGGTGGGTGCACTTGTTTCCAAGTCGCCTTGCATTGTGTTTGGGTGCCTTTCCTCATTTTCGTTAAGATTCCTCTTAAGGGTGTCTTTATTTCCAACTCACCCTGCCTTGCCTTTGGGTACCCAACCTTGCCCAAGCCGTATTTAAAAAGATAAGTCTAAACCAAAGTTTCTCCTTATTCGAGATCTCACTCATATTATTTTCTAGTGCTCCCTTGTGTGGTTTTTTCCTTACGAATCTTCATGTGGGTGGTAACTCTTCTCTCCAACTTGCCTTACGTTGCATTTAGGCACCCTACCTCATTTTCTTTACGATTCCTCTTCAGGGCACCACTATTGCCAACTCATCTTTCCTTGACATTGGGTGCCCAAGTTTACAGAGGCCTTATTAAAAAAGTTAAGTCAAAGAGAAAATTGCTCATTATCTGGCATATGACTCGTCTTCTTTCTTAGTTATCCCTTGTGTGGTTGTTTTCATTACGACTCCTGATGTGGATGGGCGCACTTCTTTCCGCTTTTCCTTGTGTTGTGTTTGGACGCCCTACCTCATTTTCATTATTATTCCTCTTGAGGGTGCCACTCTTGCCAACTCATCTTGCCTTTCTTTTGGGCACCCAACCTTTCCCAGGTCATATTAAAAAAGTTAAGTTGAAGCCAAAATTTCTCTTTATCCGGCATCTGGCTCATCTTCTTGCCTAGTTCTCCCATGTGTGGTCATTTTCATTATGACTCTTGATGTGGGTGGTCCCCTCTTTCCAACTCACCTTACCTTGCCTTTGGGTGCCCAAACTTGATCAGGCTGTCTTAAAAATGTTAAGCCGAAGCCAAAATTTCTCTTTATCCAGTATTTGACTCGTCTTCTTGCACATTGCTCCCTTATGTGGTCGTTTTCATTATGGATTTTCATGTGGGTGGGAGAAATTCTTTGCAACTCGCCTTGCATTTCTTTTGGAAGACTTCCCTTGTTTTCATTACGATTCCTCTTGGGGGCACCCCTCTTTCCAACTCGTTGTACCTTGCCTTTGGGAAACCAACCTTTCCCAAGGTGTATTAAAAAAGTTAAGTCGAAGCCAAAATTTCTCCTTATCTGACATCCGACTCTTCTTCTTGCTTAGTGCTCCCTTGTGTGTGTAAATTCTAACCTTGTACAATATCTACTGCAAACTAATATTCAGAAAAGAACAGAAAAGATACAATGGAAAATACAAACGTTACACAGAGATTTTTCACCTGGAAACCCAAATCGGGAAAACCAACATATATTATATTCATACATTGTGTTACATTGTTTACAATACAATATACATATAGGATCCAGCGACATCCAAAACCCTAAAAAAATGCCCTGGATTAGTCCAAAACCCTAATTCCTTAACCGGAAATAGAAAACCATCGACAAAAAATCATGTGCCGAAAAAACCACCTAAATATCATGTGGTCCCGGAAATATGTCGTCCCGAAAATATGTTGTCACGGTAATATGTTGTCCCAAAAATATGTCGTCCCAAAAAAAAAAAAAAAATCGGGGTTGTTTCCACGGAACCCCCTTGTAGGGGGCTCCACACCCCTCTAACCCCCCTACGTGCACGACGCAGACGCTCAGACACTACTACTCGTGCAAATAATATAACACATACCCAACATTCTCCCACTTGTTGTTTTCTTTCCACACAAGGGGTTACAGGGTTACATAGTCAACAATCCAGGGCAACAATGCCCATGGATCCTCTACACCAAGAGAACTTCTCAGTGCTCACAGATTTTTTTAATGAATCTGCAACATTCTTCAAAATGTCCACCTTCATCATTGATACTTTCTTTTCTTCAATCATGTCTCTCACAAAGTGATATTGAACATCAATGTGCTTTGTCTGTGAATGATAAGCAGGGTTCTTCGCCAAGAAAATTGCACTATGAATGTCACACTCTATCATTACAACTTCTTGTACTAACCCAATACCTGAACACAATCTTTGTAACCATACTTCTTCCTTACTTTCATGAGTGGCTGCCATGTATTCAGATTCTATAGTTGAAAGTGCCACTACAGCCTGTCTTTTGCTCATCCAACTTATTGCTCCTCCAAACAGGTTAAACACATACCCTCTTGTAGATATCCTACGATCCAAATCTCCATCCTAGTCTGCATCAACAAAGCCATGTATATCAACCACTCTGTCCAATCCTGGTCTTCCTTCGTAGCACAATCCATAGCTAGAAGTTCCATGCAAATACATGAAAACTCTTGTTACTGTTGTCCAATGCTCCTTCCCTGGTTTTGACATATACCTGCTCAAAAATCCCACTGCATGTGCAATGTCCCATCTAGTACAGACCATTGCATACATCAAATTACCAAATGCACTCGCATATGGAACATGAGACATGTGCTCCTCTTTTTCATGTGTCTTGGGACACTGATCCACAAATAACTTTACACCAACAGGAATAGGAACCTTAATCGGTTTACATTCCTGCATATTAAACCTCTGCAATATTGTCTCGACATATTTTCTCTGATTTAACCAGAGTTTCCTCCTTTTTCGATCTCTTTTAATTTCCATGCCCAAAATGAAATTTGAAGCACCAAGATCCTTCATGTCGAATTTAGAGGACAATTGAGTTTTCGAATCCTGGATAATCTCCTTGTTGTTTCCTATAAGCAACATGTCATCCACATACAAGACCAAATAAATCAAATGATCACTAATTAATTTAGAATACACACAGTGATCCTCTTTGCTTCTTGTGAAGCCAAGTCCCAGCATATAAGTATCAAATTTTTGATACCACATCCTTGGTGA